>JAJEJO010052162.1:375248-416715 GCA_020662805.1 Glaucomys volans | reverse complement strand
TTTCAGATTCTTGCTCTTAAACTTTGTTCCACCAGGCCAGAGGAATGCTAACTCTAGCGCTCATTTTACTCCATCACTGTTCTGTTTATTCTTCTTGATGTCTCATAAATTACCAGACTTGCCCATTCTGGTTGGTGGACCTGGAGCCACTGCGTCCTGTGTGAGCCTTGGAGTTGATCCCTGCTGGTTGTTTGGGCTGTTCCTTTCCCAGCCTCATATGCCTGTGGCAATGGGCACTCACCTGAAGAACCACAGCGAACACTGCAGGGCTATGGAACCTGTATGCAGGTATTTCCTCTCCTCTCATACATGCTACCAGTTTCAGCTCCCTCAGAACCCCTGGTCTCCCAGCTTTGTCTCTCCAATCCTAGAAGACTCCAGGCTCCACTGGTTTCTTCCTCACCAAAATATAGCCTAGAAACTTCCTTCAGCAGGAAGTTGGGGCAACACAAGAATTCATTTCACTTTTTCATGTTCTCTCAGAGATCAGTACCTGTTGTCTATCCCATGCATTTCAAACTGATGTTAACTCTGATGTCCCTCCAGTCTTTTTCAGTGTTTGGGGTAGGAGAGTAAATGTGATTTGCTACCCTATCTTTACTAGAAGTGAAAGTGCAATGTTACATTGTCTTAATTAGTTTCTCCTTTTCATCAAAACCTCCTTTTGAAAATTTAATGCAATTTTTAATTTTTAATTTTTGGTCCTGGGGATTGAATCCAGGGGCACTCCACCACTGAGCCACATCCCCAGCCCTATTTTGTATTTTATTTAGAGACAGGGTCTTACTGAGTTGCTTAGCGCCTGACTAAGTTGCTGAGGCTGGCTTTCAACTCACAATCCTCCTGCCTCAGTCTCCCAAGTGCTGGGATTTCAGGGGTGCACCACCTCGCCCGGCAGTTTAATGCAATTTTAAATCACAAGATCAGATAGTTCTAGTCTCTTGGCTATGTTCTTTTCCATATCATTTTTAGCTATTTTGGAATTCCTTGCATATATATAATTGTTAGAATTGTCTCATCAATTTTTAACACCCCCAAAAATAACTATAGGAATTTGATAGAAATTGATTTTTTAAAATTTTTTGAATACATATCTAATACATAATGCATTTGTTTTGTTTTGTTTTTGTACAGGATATTGAACTCAGGGACACTCAACCACTGAGCTACACTTCCAACCCTATTTTGTATTTTTATTTAAAGACAGGATCTCGCTAAGTTGCTTAGCACCTCACTTTTGCTGAGGCTGGCTTTGAACTCCTCATCCTCCTGCCTTAGCCTCCCAAGCCACCAGGATTACAGGCATGTACCACCATGCCTGGCAAGTAGAATACATTTTGACACATCATACATAAAATGAGTCTAACTTCTCATTCTTCTGGTTGTACATAATGTAGAATCACATCGGTCATGTAATCATACATGTATATAGGATATTAATGTCCTATCCGTTCAACTACCCATTCTACCCCCATGCTCCTTTCCCTCTCTTCATTCCCTTCTGACTAATCCAAAGTACTTCTATTTTTCCCTAACCCCACCCCTGATTGTGAATTAGCATCTGCATATCAAAGAAAAATATTTGGCCTTTGGCTTTTTGAGATTGGCTTATTTTGCTTAGTTTAGCATGATATTCTCAGCTCCATTCATTTACCTGCAAATGCCATAATTTCATTCTTATTTAAGACTGAGTATTATAATAGTCAATTGTGTATATAACCACATTTTCTTTATCCAGTCATCTGTTGAAGGACACCTAGGTTGGTTCCATAGTTTGTCTCTTGTGAATTGAACTACTATAAGCATTGATGTGGCTATGTCACTCTAGTATGCTGATTTTAAGTCCTTTGAAGATAAACAAGGAGTGGGAAAACTGGGTCAAATGGTGTTTCCATTCCAAGTTTTCTGAGGAATGTCCATACCTCTTTCTATAATGGTTCACCAATTTGCATTCCCACCAGCAATGTATGAGTTACCTTTTCCCCCACATCCTTGCAAAATTCATTGTTGCTTGTATTCTTGATAATTGCCATTCTGACTGGAGTGAGATGAAATCTTAGTTTTTATTTGCATTTCTCTAATTGCTAGAGATGTTAACATTTTTTCATATATTTGTCAATTGATTGTATGTCTTCTGTGAAGTTTCTGTTCAGTTCCTTAGCCCATTTATTGATTGAGTTATTTGGTATTTTTTTAATTTACAAATTGACTTGTGAAGATTTTTCTTGTTAACATCAAATCTTCTTCTATGAAGTCAGTATTTCTGTCATTTACCTATGTCTTTCAAATTTATCTCTGCAATGACTTGTAGATTTTATTATAGAGATCTTAACTGCATTTCATTAAATATTTTGACTAGCTCTTTGGGTTATAATGATATTCTAAATAGTACTTCATATTTTATATTTCATTTATCTATTGGTATGTAAAAACATTAGATGTTTTATCCTTATATACTACTATTTATAAATTTGAAGTCTTTAAAAATCATTTGCATTTTCTATACACATGTTCATATCAACTGAAAGTTAAAATGATCTTCCTACTTACTTTCAGTTTTGTTTAGTTAATTTCTTTATTTCACTAGGCAGAACCTCCAGTATTGTGTAAATTACAGAGGATAAATATATATATTTTAGATCTCTGGAACAAAATATTTAGAATTTGATCTTTAACTGTTTCTTGGTTGTAGATATGCTATCAATACCCTTGATGAATTAGGTGAATTCCCCTCTAGTTTTACTTTCTTGAGACATTTTAAAAAACATTTTGACCTGATATTAAATTTTGTCAAATCATTTTTCTATTGAGATAATCATAGTGTTTTAAAAACTAATAATATTTGCTTTAAAGACTAGCCATTTATCATCTTGGTGAATGTTCCAGGTGTAATAGAAAATAATCTGTAGCCCAGATTTAAATGTATTATTTTTTAAACATAATCTTATTTGAATTCAAATCTGAAACTCCCCTGTTTTTATTGGGATGAGGGTTGGGAGTCTATTTTTACCCTTATTACTGAGAAATGATTATCAAAATCTCCCCATGTGATTGTGCATTTGTTTTTTCCTCTTAGTTATGTCAACCTCTGTTATGTGTATTTTGAAGCTCAGTAATTAGGAAGATAATCATTGAGAAATGGTGCTTTGTTTGGAGATTAATAGTTTTATTATAAAAAGGTGCTTTCTTGTTTTTGGTAATACTGCTTGTATTTAATGTGTTTTTTCTAAATTAATATAACCATATGAACATTCTTAGGAGGATTTGCATCTTTTATTTGTATTTAAAATCAATTGACTTTTTTATCAATTGACTTTTTTTAAAATTTGTTTTGATTCATTGTACACAAATGGGGTACAACTGTTGTTTCTCTGGTTGTACACAAAGTAGAATCACACCATTTGCAAAATCATACATAGACATAGGGTAATGATGTTTCTCTCATTCTGTTATTTTTCCTTCCCCCACCCCCCCACCCCTCTTTTTCCTCTATACAATCCATCCTTCCTCCATTCTTGACTCCCTCCCACCCCCCATTATGTATCATGATCCACTTATCAGAGAGATCATTTGGTCTTTGGGTTCTTGGGATTGACTTATCTCACTTAGCAAGATATTCTCCAACTCCATTAATTTACCTGCAAATATCATAATTTTATTCTTCTTTATGGCTGAATAATATTCCATTGTGTATATATACCACAGTTTCTTTATCCATTTATCTATTGAAGGACATCTAGGTTGGTTCCACAATCTAGCTATTGTGAATTGAGCAGCTATGAACATTGATGTGGCTGCATCACTGTAGTATGCTGATTTTAAGTCCTTTGGCTATAGGCCAAGGAGTGGGACAGCTGGGTCAAATGGTGGATCCATTCCAAGTTTTCTAAGGAATCTCCACACCGCTTTCCAGAGTGTCTGCACCAATTTGCAACCCACCAGCAATGTATGAGTGTACCTTTTTTCCCATACCTTTGCCAACACCTATTGTTGTTTGTGTTCTTGATAATAGACATTCTAATTGGAGTGAGATGAAAGCTTAGGGTAATTTTGATTTGCATTTCTCTTATCAGTAGAGATTTTGAATATTTTTTCATATATCTGTTGATTGCTTGTAGATCTTCTTTTGTGAAGTGTCTGCTTAATTCCTTAGCCCATTTATTGATTGGGTTATTTGTATTCTTGGTGTAAAGTGTTTTGAGTTCTTTATATATTCTGGAGATTAGTGCTCTATCTGAAGTGTGTGTGGCAAAGATTTTCTCCCACTCTCTAGACTCTCTCTTCAAATTGCTGATTGTTTCCTTTGCTGAGAAAAAGCTTTTTAGTTTGAATCTATCCCAATTATTGATTCCTGCTTTTATTTCTTGTGCTTTGGGAGTCATGTTAAGGAAGTCTGATCCTAAGCCAACATGATGAAGATTTGGACCTATATTCTCTTCTATTAGGTGCAGGGTCTCTGGTCTAATTCCTAGGTCCTTGATCCATTTTTAGTTGAGTTTTGTGCAGGGTAAGAGATAGGTGTTTAGTTTCATTTTGCTGCATATGGATTTCCAGTTTTCCCAGCACCATTTGTTGAACAGGCTATCTTTTCTCCATTGTATGTTTTTGGCTCCTTTTTCTAGTATGAGAAAACTGAATTTATGTGGGTTTGTCTCTGTGCCCTCTTTTCTGTACCATTGATCTACCTGTCTATTTTGATGCCAATACCATGCCATTTTTTTTTTTTTTATGATTGCTGTGTAGTATAGTTGAAACTCTGGTAATGTGATACTCCCTGCTTCACTCTTCCTCCTAAGGATTGCTTTAGCTATTCTTGGTCTCTTATTCTTCCAAATGAATTTCATGATTGCTTGCTCTATCTCTATGACGTACGCCATTGAAATTTTACTTGGAATTGCATTGAATTTGTATAACATTTTTGGATATCATGGCCATTTTGACAATATTAATTCTGCCTATCCAAGAACATGGGAGATATTTCCATCTTCTAAGGTTTTCTATAATTTCTTTCTTTAGTTTTCTGTAGTTCTCATTGTAGAGATCTTTCACCTCTTTTGTTAGATTGAATCCCAAATATTTTGTTTTTTTGAGGCTATTGTGAATGGGGTAGTTTTTCTCATTTCTCTTTCAGAGGATTCATCACTTATGAATAAAAATGAATTAGATTTATGACCATTGATTTTATATCCTGCTACTTTATTGAACTCATTTATGAGTTCTAGAAGTTTTCTGGTGGAATTTTTCAGCTCCTCTAAATGTTGAATTCTGTCATCAGCAAATAGGGATAGTTTGAGTTCTTCTCTTCCTATTCGTATCCCTTTTTTTTTTTTTTTCTATAGTCTGCCCAATCGCTCTGGCTTGAATTTCAAGGACCACGTTGAACAGAAGGGGTGAAAGAGGGCATCCCTGCCTAGTTCCAGTTTTTAGAGGGAATGCTTTCAGTTTTTCTCCACCTAGAATGATGTTGCCTGTGGACTTAGCATAGATAGCCTTTACAATGTTGAGGAATGTTCCTAGTATCCCTATGTTTTCTAGTATTTTGAACATGAAGGGGTACTGTATTTTATCAAATGCTTTTTCTGCATCTATATGAAATAATAATGTGTTTCTTAACTTTATTTCTGTTGATGTGGTGAATTACATTTATTGATTTCTGGATATTGAATCTACCTTGCATTCCTGGGATGAAACTCACTTGATCAAGGTGCACTATCTTCTTAATATGTTTTTGTATGTGATTTGTTAAATTGTGTTAAGAATTTTTACATCTATGTTCATTAGGGATATTGGTCTGAAATTTTTTTTCCTCCATGTGTCTGATTTTGTATCAGGGTGATATTAGCTTCATAGAATGAGTTTGGAAGGGTTTCCTCCTCCTCTATTTCATGGAATACTTTGAGGAGGATTGGAGTGTGTTCTTCTTTGAAGTTTTTGTAGAACTCGGCTGTGAATCCATCTGGTTCTGGACTTTTCTTTGTTGGTAGATTTTGATGATTTCTTCTATTTCATTGCTTGAAATTGATCTATTTAAGTTGTGTATGTCCTTCAGATTCTGTTTGGGTGGATCATATGTCTCTAGAAACCCACTGATGTCTTTGAGATTTTCTATTTTGTTGGAGTATAGATTTTCAAAATAGCTTCTATTTATGCTTTGTATTTCAATAGTGTCTGCTGTGATATTTCCTTTTTCATCATGAATTTTAGTAATTTGAGTTTTCTCTCTCCTCTTCATTAGTGTGGCTAAGGGTTTATCAATTTTATTTTTTCAAAGAGCCAACTTTTTGTTTTGTCAATTTTTGAATTGTTTCTTTTGTTTCAATTTCATTGATTTATGCTCTGATTTTAATTATTTCCTGTCTTCTGCTACTTTTGGTGATGATCTGTTCTTTTTCTAGGACTTTGAGCTATAATGTGAGGTCCTTTATTTACTGACTTTTCATTCTTTTATTGAATGTGCTCCATGCAATGAATTTTCCTCTTAGCACTGCTTTCATAGTATCCCAGAGATTTTGATATGTTCTAATTGTTCCATTGTTCTAATTTACCTCTAAGAATTTTTTTATTTCCCCCTGATGTCTTCTGTTATCTATGCATCATTCAATAGCATATTATTTAATCTCCAGGTGTTGGAGTAGTTTCTGTTTTTTATTTTATCATTGATTTCTAATTTCATTCCATTATGATCTGATAGAATACCAGGTAGTGTCTCTATATTTTTGTATTTGCTAAGAGTAGCTTTGTGGCATCCATATGGTCTATTTTAGAGAAGAATCCATGAGCTGCTGAGAAAAAAGCATATTCACTTATTGATAAATAGAATATTCTATATATGTCTGTTAAGTCTAATTTAGTGATTGTATTATTGAGTTCTATGGTTTCTTTGTTCAATTTTTGTTTGGAATATCTGTCCAGTGGTGAGAGAGGTGTGTTAAAGTCACCTGTATTATTGTGTTGTGGTCTAATTGGTTCCTGGAATTGAGGAGGATTTGTTTGATGTACATGGATGTGCCATTGTTTGGGGCATAAATATTTAAGATTGTTGTATCTTGCTGATTTGTTTCCCTTAAGCAGTATGGAATGTCATTCTTTATCCCTTCTAAATAAATTTGGCTTGATGTCTGCTTTATCTAATATGAGGATGGATAACCTTGCTTTTTTACTGAGTCATGTATGGTATGTTTTCTCCCATCCTTTCACCTTTATCTGTGGGTATCTTTTTCTATGAAATGAGTCTCTTGAAGGGAGCATATTGTTGTGTCCTTCTTTTTAATCCAATCTGCCAGTCTATGTCTTTTGTTTGATGAATTCAGGTCATTAACATTCAGGGTTATTATTGAGATATGATTTATATTCCCATTTTGGCTTATCTTTAGTTTTTAACTTGACTTAGTTTCTCCTTTGATTGGCTCTTCCTTTAGGGTAGTTCCTCCCTGTGCTGACTTGCATTGTTTTTTTTCATTTCTTCCTCTTGGAATATTTTGCTGAGAATGCTCTGTAGTGCTGGCTTTCTATTTGTAAGTTCTTTTAGCTTTTACTTATCATGGAAGGATTTTATTTCATCGTCAAATCTGAAGGTAAGTTTTGCTGGGTATAAGATTTTTGGTTGGCAGCCATTTTCTTTCAGAGCTTGAAATATGTTATTCCAGGCTCTTCTAGCTTTTTTGGTTGCATTGGGAAATCTGCTGATATCATTGGTTTCCCCATGAAGGAAATCTGATTTTTTTTCTCTCGCAGCCTTTAAAATTCTATCTTTATTTTGCATGTTAGGTACTTTCATTAAATTGTGCCTTGGTGTGTATCTTTTGTAATTTTATACATTTGGTGTCCTGTAAGCCTCTTGCATTTGATTTTTCATTTCATTCTTCAGATTTGGGAAATGTTTTGATATTATTTCTTTGAGTAGATTGTTCATTCCTTTAGTTTGTATCTTTGTGCCATCCTCTATCCTAATAATTCTTAAATTTGGTCTTTTCATGATATCCCATAATTCTCATATGTTCTGTTTGTGATTTCTTACCATCTTCTCTGTTTGGTCAACTTTGTTTTCAAGATTCAATATTCTGTCCTCAATGTCTAAGGTTCTGTCTTCCAACTGATTTAGCCTGTTGGTTATGCTTTCTATTGACTTTTTAATTTATTGTTTCCTTCATTTCAAGAGTTTTTTTTTTTTTTTTCAAAATCTCTATGTCTTTACTGAAATGATCATTTGCTTCCTGCATTTGCTCTTTTAACTGCTGATTGGTGTGATCATTCATTGCCTGCATTTGCTCTCTTATCTCATCATTTGCTTCTCTCATTATTTTAATTATGTACATTCTGAATTCTCTTTCTGACATTTCTTCTGCCATGCTGTCATTGGATTCTATTGCTGTAGCATCTAGGTTTGTTTGGGACACTTTCTTCCCTTGTTCTCTCATGTTGTTCATGTATTTTCCCCTCTAGCAGTGTGAATATGATGTATTCCAGTTTCCCCCATATAGACTTATAGTGTCCCCTAGGTTTCCAATACCTCATCTTGAATTGAGAGATCAATATTAGCAGCACACCATACAAATAATCCCTTTTAATATATTAACCGTATTGTCTAAAAAACCTGAGATTTTGAGTTCAATTACTATCTAAAGCTTAGCCAATAGGTTTGCAGTAAGGACAACAATTTCTAATGGTGGACAAAGAGGATGGGGAGGGGGTGGAGGATATAGCATTAATGAGATAAGAAGTGTGTCTATATAGGTACTATGTCATAGGACTAGTGAAAGCGGAATTAAAACAAATTGGTTGTTAGCATGAGAAAAGGGAGAAAGAGTCCCCAAGGAGACAGATAGATAAGATGAAACTAGGGTGAGAAAAATATTAATAAAAGAAAAGAAAAGTAGGAATAATAGTAGGTATAATAGGAATAATTGTAATATTACTACTACTAAAAAAGGATCTACAATAAAACTATACTGTACTATTCAAACCTTCTAGTCTTCAGTAGCCTGATGCCTCTGAAGAACTTGATAATGCAGTATCCCAAGAAGGGTGTTGCCCTTCTAGGTATGGTGGCCTGCCTGTTAGGTAAAATCCCTGCTAGTGGGTAGAGGCACCTCCATATGTTGATAGATGGTCAACCACAGCATATGCACTAGACCACGGGCTAGGATCTTGATGGACTGGGCTGGCGTCTCTGGGCCTGGACTCCTTGGTGCAGGCATCTCACATGGCTGGATTTGCATCTTTTTAAACATCATGCAATTGTTTAGTTTTCTTCTCTTTTTTACATTTTTATGTATTATTATTTTTCTTTTTTAATTAATGTAATTTGTCCATTTACCAAAGAGGTCTTTCACCTCTTTTGCAGATTGATTTCCAAGTATTTTATTTTATTTTTGGAGCTTACAGTGCATGGGGTAGTTTTCTTAATTTCTCTTTCAGGGATTCATTACTGTTATATAGGTACATGTTTGATTTATGGTATTGATTTTACATCCTGCTACTTTACTGAACTCATTTCTTAGGTCTAGAAGATTTTTGGCGGAATTTCTTGTATCCTCTAAGTACAGAACAAAATATTGCCAGCAGACACTGATAGTTTGAGTTCTTCTTTACCTATTTGCATACTTCAATTTCTTCATCTGTCTAATTGCTCTGGCTAGAATTTCAAGGACAATGTTGAATGAAACTACTGGTAGATGGTACCTTGTTCCAGTTTTTAGAGGGAATGCTTTCAATTTTTCTCTAGCATGATATTGGCTTTAGGTTTAGCATATATGGATTTTAGGATGTTGAGACATGTTTCTACTATCCCTATTTTTTTTTTAGTGTTTTGAACACAAAGGGGGGCTGCGTTTTATCAATTGCTTTTTATGCATCTATTGAGATGTTCATATGATTCTTGTTTTTAAGTCTATTGAATGATGAATTCTGTTTATTAATTTCTGTATGTTGAACCCACCCTGCATCTCTGGGATGAACTCAACTTGATCATGGTGCACTATATTTTTAATATGTTTTTGTAAGCAAATTGATGGAATTTTATTGAGAATTTTTGCATGTATGTTCATCAGGGATATTGGTTTGAAGTTTCTTTCCTTGATGTGACTTTGATTTTGGTATCAGGTTTATAGTAGCCTCATAGAATGAGTTTGCAAGGAGTTCCCTCCTTTTCTATTTCATGGAATAATTTGAGAAGTTTCGGTGTTAATTCTTCTTTGAAGGTCTTATAGAACTCAGCTGAGAATCCATCTTCTCCTGGGATTTTCTTAATTGGTAGGCTTTTGATGGCATTTTCTATTTCATTACTTGAAATTTTTCTGTTTAAATCATGGATGACCTCCTTATTCAGTTTATATAGGTCATATGTCTCAAGAAATTTGTTGATGTCTTCATTATTTTCTATTTTATTGTAGTATAAATCTTCAAAATAGTTTCTAATTTTCTTTTGTATTTCAGTTTGTCCATTTTTGTAGCTTTTTTTCATCATATATTTTAGTAATTTGTGCTTTCTTTTTTCTCTCTCTCTTCTTTAGTGTGGCTAAGGGTTTATCAATTTTATTGATTTTTTTCAAAAAAAACACAACCTTTGGTTTTGTCATTTTTTCAATTGTTTCTTTTGTTTCAATTTCATTGATTTGGGATCTGAATTTAGTTATTTCCTGTCTTTTACTTTTTTGGTGTTGATTTGTTCTTCTTTTCTAGAGCTTTGAGATGTAATGTTAGATCATTTATTTGTTGACTTTTTATTTTTTTAATAAATGAGCTCGATGAAATAAACTTTCCTCTTAGTATTGCCTTCATATTGTCCCAGAGATTTTGGTTTGTTGTATCGGTATTCTCATCTACCTCTAAGTATTTTTTTTTTAAATTTCATCCTTGATTTCATCTACTATCCATCCATCATTTAATAGTGTATTATTTAGACTCCATGTGTTAGAGTAGCAACTATTTTTAGTTTTAGCATTGATTTCTAATTTCAGTCCATTATGATCTGATAGAATGCAGCATATTATCTCCATTTTTTTTTTTTTGTATTTTCTAAGAGTTTCTTTGTGGCATAACATATGGTCTATTTTAGAGAGGGAACTATGTACTGCTGAGAAAAAAGTGTATTTGCTTTTTGATGGATGAAATATTCTATATATGTCTGTTAAGTCTAAGTTATTGACTGTATTATTTAATTCTATAGTTTCTTTATTTAATTTTTATTTGGGAGATCTGTCCAGTAGTGAGAGAGTTGTGTTAAAGTCACCCAGTATTATTGTGTTGTGGTCTATTTGATTGTCGAAATTGAGAAGGGTTTATTTGATGTACATAGATGCTCCATTGTTTGGGGCTTAAATATTTACATTCATTTTGTCGTGCTGATGTACAATTTCTTTCAGTAGAATGAAATGTCTTTTTCTGTCCCTTCTGATTACCTTTGTCTTGAAGTCCACTTTATCTGAAATGAGTATATAAACCCCTGCTTGTTTACACAATCCATATGAGTGATGTTTTTTCTCATCCTTCCACCTTCAGTCTGTGGATTATTTGCCTACATGAGATGAGTCTCTTGGAGACAGCATATGGTTGGGCTTCTTTTCCAATCCAATCTGCCAGTCTATGTCTTTTGATTGATGAATTTAGGCCATTAACATGCAAGGTTATAATTGAGATAAGATTTATATTCCTGGTCATTTTGGTTTATTTCTGGTTTTCAATTTGATTTAGTTTCTCCTTTGATTCCTTTCATATAGTTTCTCTCTTTGCTGGTTTTCACTTTTTGTTTTTTCAATTCATCTAAATGCTCCCACCAAGGTACTACTTTCTTGCTATAAACAGAAATGATGAGTTCAATCACTGTCTACAATATAAATAGAAAATTTGTTAAAAGTGTTTACAATTTCAGGACTGGGGATATAGCTCAGTTGGTAGAGTGCTTGCCTTGCCAGCATCAAGGTCAAGGGTTCAATCCCCAGCACCGCAAAAAAAACCCCCAAAAACCAAAAAGTGTTTACAATTTCAAATAGTGGACAAAGAGAGAACAGAAATAGTGTAGGACATGATGTTTATGAGGAAGAAAGAGAGAAACTAGAAATAGATATCCACAGGAAGAGTAGACAAAACAACCAACAGAGATTGGCTGTTAGGTGGAGAAAAGGTAGAAAGGGAATCCAGGAAAATAGACAAGTGAGAGGAAGAATGCATATAAAGAGGAAAAAAAATACAAGATTATACAACAGAACTGCAAAACAGCATGCATACATCACTGTCCTCAACAAACTGAAGAATGAAAAGTACCTTGCTCCAAATATGGTGGAGAGAGACATTAGAGAAGAAAAATATAAAAATAAAATAAATCTCATTGGAAAATTGAGTAACTGTCTCTGTTGGCACTCGAAAGTTTCTCAGTCTTGTCTCTGATTTCTCACAAGATTGCCTGGCCCAGACCAGCCCTGGCAGACTCAATTACTATCCCAATCATCTGGTCTTCAGATATTCCAGGTTCGGCTACATTGCAGTCTGAAGACATCAATGCCGCTGGAATTTGGAGAGAGACCACCAGAAATGAAAATTCTGAGAAAGAGCAACTAGATGGCAGCCACCATCACTTCCAGGAGGGAGACCCCAGACATAGCCAAACCCACAGGCAACCTGACACTGAACTTCCAGGTCCCGGCTGGGGTGGCTGCACCCCAAGATGGTGGTAGCAGTAAACCTGTTGTCACCCCAATCCCTAGGCCCTAGCCAGTGTCTCAAGATGGATGTGGCCACTTGCAAACAAACCTGGAGACTCCCTGGCAGCAGACCTCTGGACACTGGTGGAAGTAGTATTGGCAGGGATCAGTAGCAGCAGGCAGCAGGTCAGCAGCAGCTGCAGTGGGTCGGTGGCATTGGCAGCATGTGGGGTGATATCGGAGGTCAGTAAAGTGGCAGCAGCACCCAGACAGAAGACCTCCAAGTGACTTCTGGGGATGTGGCAGTGGCATTGGCAGCAGCAAGCAGTCAACTGCAGCAGTGTAGACAGCAGCTACACCCAGAGAAAAGACCTTCTGGAGCCTGTGGCAGGCAGCATCATGGGCAGCTACATCCCAAGAGAAGACCTCCAGGTGGGGGCAGCAGTGTCTGCCTACTTCTAACTTTTTAGTTATATTGTTTTTATACAACCATATATAGAAATAACATTTATATGAAATTTATATACTTAGTTATTTTGTCTTTAATACCTCTAATAATCATGATATGAATCATTAATTTATCACAGTTAATTATAAATTAACATAATGACAATACTCAGATGATGAGATTGTGATTGTATAAAACTATCCATCGTCCTTCAATGTATTGTTATCATGAATCTTATTTCTATGTGTTATAAACCAAACAATATATTAGTTTTTTTTACTTTAAAAGTCAATTGTCTTGAGATTTTGCTTAAAGAAGAACAGTATTTATGTTTTCTCCCATACTAGCCATTATTGCTTCTCCTTATTCCTCATTCCAGATGCCAGTTTTCATTCACTATCATTTCCTTTAGCCTGAAAAAAAACTATTGCTGTGCTGGTTTACTGGAAATGAATTATCTCAACTTACTTTTATTGGACTATTTTTTATTATGCCTTCATTTTGAAGTATACATTCACTGAGTATAGAATTCCAACTTGATATTTCTTTTTTTTCGATACTTTAAAAGATGCTGTCCCTTTGCCATCCAGCTCCCCTTCCCTCCATGTGCATCATATCTTATTTATCTGGTAGCTTCTTTTAGACTTTTTGTATTTGTTTTCAAAATTTGGCTATGATGTACCTAGGTATGAATTTCTTTGTTCTTATATTCTTTGTGCTTCCTTGCTTTTTGGATATATGAGTTGAATTTTTTCAGAGTTTGAAAGTTTGGGGGACTTATTTTTCAAATACTTCTCTGCCTCAATCTTTATATCCTTTCATTCTTGAACTTAAAATACATATATATTTGCTAATTTAATATTTTCCCTTTGGACTCTGATCCCTGATCCCACATTCAGTTTTTTTTTTCTAATTTTATATTCTGCATGTGCTTTTTCTGAATCATTACTATTGATTTACATTTGTATTCACAAATTGTTCCTTCTGCTGTGTTTATCTGTTGTTGAAACAATCTACTATTTCACATACTGTATTTTTGGCTCAAAAATGTTAATTTGATTCTCCATTATCTATTTGATATATCTCCTAAATATTTCATATCTTCAGCCATTCTTTTTTCTTACACTATAAATTATTTAGCATTTTAATAATAGTTTTCGTAAAATCCCTGATGACTAATTATGCAATCTAAGCTTTCTGTGATTTCGTTTCCATTGATTAATTATTCTTTTGAATAGAGCACATTTTCTTACTTCTTCCTGTGTCATTACATGACAACGTAACAAATATGTCTAAGAGAATAATGGATATTAAATTTTCATACCTCTACTTCTATCCATACCTCTTTTATTTCTCTCTCTCTCTCTCTCTCTCTCTCTCTCTCTCTCTCCTAGGGGGTGTAAGCCCTTTCTTTCATAAGGAAACTGAGAGGGGGGCTGCTTTATCAGAGTTTACATAGACTTGGCTGGAAATTTTAATTATATATTCACCACTGGTTTCAAATGTCATTGTTGAGCTTGCACTTGCCTCTGAGTCTGACCTCTGACTTTCAGAGCAGTAGTTACAAAGGAGCTAATCCCTTGACCTTCTCAGGTTTGAGCTAGGAGTAGTTTGGGCTCTAGCTCTAGTTGGTTTTGACTCACTTCTGTATGCATTCCGTCGAGCCCTGGACCTGAGTGCTGTGGGACTGTGCAATCCCTGAGTCACAGCCCACATCCACTGCCAGTTCTGCAACCCTCTCTGTTGTCCCTCAGGAACATTTCTAGGGGAGGGGATTGTCAAGATGACATATTTTTGTGTCTGGGTGTTTTCCATATTTCATTCCGCCTTGCCACCCACACTGTCACTTGAACCTCACTGGCCTTTCTTTGTCACTGTGAAGTTGCTACATCTAGGTGGCCTCCCTCTGCACATCTGCACTCACACTGATGTTTGTTCCCAGGGAGTGAAGCACCCACACTCTTTTGTCCATCTAGGAATGTTTCATTCCTCTTTGGTTTTAACATATCAAGACTTTGAAGACCTGTTCTTCAATAGATTTGTAGAAAAGCACACTATATATTTTATGTATTTTTATTGTTAGCAACAGGTACTGTGGTCTTTCAAATCTTAGCAACAGGTACTGTGGTCTTTCAAATCTTATTGCATCTTGGTCAGAAGAAGACCCCACCAATGCCTCTTGTTTGCATTTCTCCAACGATACTCCAGCTAGAATCTGTCCCTTTCTTCCACAAAACTACAACAGTACAAGCAAAGCCATCTTTAGAAAAATAGCATTAAATCTGTTTATGTTTCCCTTGTGAGTAAAATGTTTTATTTTGGTATGGGAATCACAAGACAATCCCTGTCTGGAATCCTTTAAGCAGATGCCACATTGTAATGAGACTTTGTTTAGTCATCAGTTTATCTCTTCAAATAGCTGAAGTGTTAGGCATTAGAACTGAAGCTGGCTAATGAGTTTGATTATTCTTCAAATGTTTGAAGATTGATGTATTTAGAAAGCCGAAGCTTCCATTACAAAATACCACAGAGGTTGTGGCTTAAATAACAGAGTCTGGTTTTCTTGCAGCTCTGGAGACTAGAAGTTCATGGTGTAGGTGCCAGCAAACTTGGATTCTGGTGAGGATGCTCTTCCTGATTTGTAAGAGTTCATCTTCTGGCTATGTCCTCAGAGGTCCTTTGTAATCAGGGGTGGGAGGAAGAGAGAGGGAGGTTGTTAAGTGTCTCGCCCTCTTTACATAAGGCATCAGACCTATTGGACTAAGGGCCCTATTCTTTGGTTTCATTTAAACTTAATTACTTCCATAAAGGCCTTATCTCCATATCCATCCGAAATGGAGCCTGGGACTTTGACATGTGAATTTTAGGGAGACAAAATTCAATTCACAACAGTTGACACCAATGTTATGCCCAAAATATATGTGTATGTTTTATTGTTATCTGTGTATTTTAAAGGAATTCTGTATTACCAGTCAGGTACCTAAACCTTGGCCATACATACTTTTCTGAATTAGTATTCCATAACTAACCCTAAAAAGAAAGGACCCAAACCATCTTGAGGCCACAGGGTGAGCACTCTGGGTGTTTCATTACTTACTAAGACCCACCATGATGCATGTGTAATGAAATGAGGCAGGACAGATCTCCTGGTGACTTCTCAGCAGTAGAGGTAAAGCAACACATTGTTTTCTGTATTTGGTATATATGGACGTCTGCCTCGAAGAAACTCTGACCCAGAATCATTCTTTTACTCAGTCCTTGCATTTACTTTCCACCATATCTGTGGTGGATGGAAGGTGGTCTTAGGACTCACTTGTACCCTAGACAGTGGCATATGATAGCCAAACATCCATTCAGCCCTCAGTAGCTTATCTAAGCCAATTATGGCAATTCTATTTCTCTCCTATTGTCCATGTGACTCAACTCTGGCCTGTGGGGTATAAGTCTCTGGCATGCATCTGGAAATTCAGTCATCAACCCTAAGAGAGAGCTAGAACAAATGCATGTCTTGACTGATTGTGAGGCCAGGAGCCATCTGACTGCCACCTTAATCATTTAATGCTGTGGGGAGGAAGGCAGATTGATAGTAGGAAAATTTTTCCTTGTTAAAATTTTGAGTTAATTAATCTTAAGGCCCACTCCACTGGATCTCCTATTATGAGTGACATAATAAATCTCAGGATTTTTATTACTTGCAGCCAAATGTATTTGAAGCAGTATACCATACCTAGTGAGTTTTTTTATGGAGATTAAATTGGAGGATTAAAATAAAAGAATCTGATTCCAGGTTGACTGGTTAGAACTTCAACAGATTATATCTTCAAGGACTCCTGCTCCTCTTAAGATGCTACTATGTGGGCTGGATGCAGTAATCCCAGTGGCTCAGGAGGCTGAGGCAGGAGGATTCTGAGTTCAAAGCCAGTCTTAGCAATTTAGCAAGGACTGAGTAACTCAGCGAGACTCTGTCTAGATCAATCGTGCTTTCTCAGAGTGAATTTCTCTAAGTTCTCAGAAGAGGTCAGATTCCCCTACCACGTGTCTTCATTGATTCCTGGATTTTTCTCCCTTAGCCTTTTCTTGGGGTGTAGTGATATATTTCCTGATTACTTGTTTATTTATTTTTCTTGGTAATTAGCTTCCAAAGGTGAAATCACTGCTCCATCTTCTCAATAACATGTCTTCAGTACCTAACATGATGGCCTATAGAAGGAGATAATTAAATAACTATTCACTGAATGAATGTAAACACAGATGGACTTCTCCTTATGAAATGAAATTTAATCTATCCTACAGTGGTAGAGAAAAGACAAGGATGGTCTTGAAGGTCAAAATGAGAAACTGACTTTTATTCTGAGTATAACGGGAGGCAGAGAAGAGTTTAAGGGAAAGAAAACACATGGTTTGATGATGTTTTAAAGGAATATTTCTTGTAACCATGGAAATCATAGACTGGATATGGATAAATGACTATTTGGATCTATTTAGAGACTACTAACATAATTCAGGCAAGAGATCATCTTGACAAATTACACCTAGTGTTATTGGTACAAGTGTGGAAACGTGGTCTGATACAGGATATACTTTGAAGGCAGAACTCACAAGGACTTGCTGACAGATACAAGGCATGTGTGGAGAGAGGAATTAAGGATGATTTCAAGGTTTTCCCCCCTAATAAACTGGAACAATGGGATTGTAGATTACTGTATGAGCAATGTTGTAAGAAAGGCATGCTCCTGAGAGTAAATCAGGAACCTAGTTCCAGACATGATGATTTTGAAATGATATTAGCAACTCAAGTGCTGATGGCAAGTGAGATTTTTGAATATATTAGTCTATACCACATGGCAGAGAACTTAATGGAGCTAAACATTTGTAGGTTGTTAGCAGATGGATGTTCATTAAGCCAGGAGACAGGATAAGATCTGCTAGTGAATATAGATAAAAAGAGGGGAAGAGTAAGAACTGAAGCTGGGAAATTATAATGGTGAAGAGGATTTTGATGAGAAGGAATGGACAAAAGTTGAGAAGGAGTAGTTAATGGTTCAAAAAAAGAAACATAAAAGTGCAATATCTAAATAAGAAGTCATTCTGAAAGTAAGTGTCATTAGGTGGGCCAAATACTTCAGATTGGTCCAGTAAAATAACAGTGGATCATTAGTTGACAATTGGATTTAGAAATGTGTAAGTCATTGATAATGATGAACAGATGACTTCAGTGGAATTGTGTGAATGAAGTCTGATTTTCAGGGAGCTCAAGGAAGGATGATTTCCGATAATGTATACCACCTTTTCAAGTAGTTTTCTTATTTTTTCCCCACAGAGAGTAGTCAGTTGTCTATCTTTCTCCCTTCCTTCTTTCCTTCTTTCCTTCCTTCCTTCCTTCCTTCCTTCCTTCCTTCCTTCCTTCCTTCCTTCCTCCGTCCTTCCTTCCTTCTTTCCTTTCTTCCTCTTCTTTCTTTAAGGATGGGAAAAATAGCATGTCTTATGCTATGTACATGATGCCCTAAAGAAGGAAAATCTGACCATTCCCTAGGGACAGGAATAATTGATAGATTCTTGCCCTTGAGAAAACAAGAAACAATGTGATAGAAACAAGGAGTTGGCCTTAGATAAGAATGTGGACAGTTTTGGACAGCACCAGGAGGACCAGCAGGCTGTGTGGACACAGATGCAGGGATGAGGGCGTGTGTGGCTGGGAGCCTGGGAGTTTTGTTCTGGTTATTATGCATCTCTGCTGTTTCAGGCAATGTAGTCATTAAGTGATAATGAGTATAGGTAATACATGTTGCATGTTGGAGGAAAGAGGAGGAGGTATGAACCTTTAACTGGGAGAATGGAAGAATGTCTGGTCCAAGCATATGGAACATTCTTGTTGGCTGTCTGTAAGGGTCCCCTAAGGTCAGTGATATATTTATTATCAATATATATATTGATATAAATATATCAAAGAATAGGTATTTCCCTTCTGGCACTTTCAGCTAGGAGAAGGCAGGGATAGAATGGGAGGAAAAAAGTCAGATGTATCCAACAGTAAGTTTCTCTATGTAGTAAGACCAAAGAGATTAGTAGGGAAAATATTTTAGTCACCTTTTGCATTGCTGTAACCAAAATGCCAGACCAGAACAACTTAGAGAAGGAAGAACAACTCAGAGGAGGAGGCTTGTTTGAGGCTCATGGTTTCAGAGGTCTCAGTCCATAGACAGTGGACTCCATTTCTCTGGGCCCAAGGTGAAGCACTTCATGGGGGAAGAGCCCAGTGAAGGAACCCTCCTCAGCTTATGGTGGGGTCAGAGGTTGGGGGAAGGGACCTCAGGGAAGCTGCATACTTCCGGGCATTCTCCCTGTGACCCACCTCCTCTAGTCACACCCTACCTGCTTATAGTTACCATCCAGTCAGCCCATTCAGACTAGGATGGACTGATGTTATGGTTTGGATGTGAGGTGTCCCCGAAAAGCTCACATGTGAGACAATGCAAGAAGGTTCAGAGGAGAAATGATTGGGTTGTGGGAGTCTTTACCCAATTACTGAATTAATCCCCTGATAGGGATTAACTGAGTGGTAAGTGAAGTAGTAGGGTGTGGCTGGAGAAGATGGGAGTTAGGGGCATGTTTTAGGGGTATATATTTGTATCTGGCAAGTGGAGACTTCTCTCTCTGCTTTCTGATCACCATGTGAGCTGCTTCCCTCTGCCTCACTCTTCCACCATGATGTCCTGCCACACCTCAAGCCGTGAGGAATGGAGTCATCTGAAATAGACTGAGACCTCTGAAACTATGAGCCCCAAATAAGCTTTTCTTCCTCTACAATTGTGCTGGTCAGGTCCTTTTAGCAGCAGCAGTGAAAAAACTGTCTAAAACAACTGATTAGATTACAATATAATTATTTACCTCTAGTATTCCTGCATTAACAAGAGCTTTTGGGGAACATCTCATATCCAAAGTGTAACAAAAGGCTACCTGCATGTGAATTAATAGTTATAATAGTGGTCCATGGAATATAAACTTAGTAAAGAGGAATGTGAATATCTACTAATGTTTGAAGAAAGAGATATGCATTCTGGGAAGGACAGTGACAGATTTCTATTATAAAATTGACCTTTACTGGACTTTGAATCCAATTTTATGATATAATAAAGATTGACAGTGGACTGACACATATGCATACATTATGTATAATCTGACTATCTCCAAATTACATTTGAAATCAATTGCACAATGTCTTAAAACAATTGGGAACAAACTCTAAATATTAATTTGCTTTCACTTAATCATTTCACATCAAATGAGTATAAATAATAACATCACAATTGCCTGCATATTTGGTGAAGCTGAGTCTTAGGAATAAGCTTGTAATTTTGCAAAGAACTGCATTCAACTTTGGGGATTCACAACAAATCAGAATTGAAATTATTTGATGACTTTTTTTTTCTGGAACAGCAGAAAAAAGTGTTACATGCTGATAGAGAAGTCCAGATTAAATTATTCTTTATTCAGATGAATAAGAACTTACTTCCATAGGAAAGATACCATTCTGCAGGAAAAAAGAGAAAATGATATATGGTATTACATGTAGTAGTTTTATAAATAATCTTGTTTTAAGGCAATTAAATTTGTATTGGACTAAAGAACCTGGAAATTTTCACAATTACCATAATTTGGCTTAGTCACTCTTTCCCCCAACTTCCCTCTCGTGTCTGCCTTTGGATTCAATAGGAAAGAAAACTAAATTTTCTTCAGACTAATTTTCACTAAGTTTCTGGATCTTATTAAGGCTCTGTGATCCAAAGCAATTGCACAATATTTGCAAAAGGAGCTGGGTGGAGAGGGACATGGGTCATGGGGTATCCATTTTGCTTGTGTGGATGATTCAGGAGCTGGGAGCACACTGTCAGTGTCCTGGCTTAGCAGCTTGGTTCTCTCACAGCCCCTGACGTGGGAGGTTCAGGAACTCCCACATTGTTCTAGATTTGTAGTGAGGCTTTGAGCATTGCTCCAAGATGTTCGACCTTTTATCTGTTCCATCCTGATTCCTAAGAATTCTGAAAGTCATTCAATATCCAGTAATAGATCTTTTTCTGTTCAAACTAGTCAGAATGGAGCCTGTTCTCTGTGACAGAACTGCCAATGCAAATGGAGAAATATCCTTACAAAGTCAGAAATTTAATCTGACCCATGAAGGCCCCACACGTCACAATCACTTTGAATCAGTGCTGAAATGTACATTCCTGAGATTCATTCCCTGACTGATGCAACAGGGACCCCAGAGTCTCTACTTTTAAAAATGCCCCTCTATGATTCTGATGTAGCCAACCCCTAGAGCAGTGCCATTTGTTATCCTTTGATCCAGAGAAGTTATTCATAGATTCTCAAGAAACATGACATTAAAAATATGACTGCCATTTTACTGTGGTGTGATTTAAGTGAACTTGTAGTTAAAAAAGAACACATTGACAGCTTCCAGCTCTCTGGCAATGTAAGTGTAGTTGATTCCCAATGCTGGTACAACAGTATACATACCCACATCCATACAGATAAATTTTAATATATCTTTTTGAGATAACATTTGTTTTTTGGATACAACAAAAGTAATGATGTAGGGTAATTGGTATCTATATTTAGCACTCATTTTGATGAATAAAACTGGATATATGGTAGAGTGATAAGCTGAGTTTACAGTTAATAGAGAAAAGGGTTTTATTGTTTTATGTCTTTTCACTAATGGAGTTCCATCCTCTTACCAAAATAATATGTTGAAAAAATTAGTCCAGTGATATTTTCAGTTTATCATTTTTAGATAGACATAATCCTCTTCCCTTAATATTTTCTTTCACAATCTATTTTCAAGGAGTAGATTGTTAAACTTAATATTTTAATTTATCAAAATCAAAACTATCACTAGAATTCCAAGGAAAAGAACATACATGTTAAGTATGAAATATTTGCCAAACACACCAAATTTTCATTTTTGCCTTCTGCTCATTTGATTTCTATAATCCCTTTGATAACAACATTAATCACATTTTTTTTCTTGACTCCCTATAAAAAATGTCCTAAAATATTTACCATTTACTAAGCATTTATATTTCCTAGGGTGCGCCTTAAACATCTTAACAATATTATATAATTTTTATTTTTTTATTTTTTATTATTGCATTACAATTACACATACATGGGATTACTGCAGACCCACAGAATAAAGACATAATTTGGTCAATTTCATTCCCCAATTACCTCACTTTCCCTTCACTTCTCCCTTCCTGTAGTCCCCTTCCTATATTTCACTGTTCTCCCTTCTATTGTCATGAGAGTCCCTTCATCTCTCTTTTCACCCTTTGTTCTCTTTAGCTTCAATATATAATAGAAAACATAAAACCTTGACTTTCTAAATTTGGGTTATTTCACTTAGCATAATGTTCTTGAGTTTTATCCATTTTCCTGCAAATGACATAATTTCATTCTTCTTTATGGCTAAATAAAAATCCATTGTGCATATATACCACATTTCCTTAGCTGGTTTTCATTTGCATCGATCCTATGGGATTAATTTCTATTAGCATTGCATTTCCATCTTAAAAATAGAGAAACTACATTTCCCTTTTCCCTCATTTTTTATTGATGCATAATAGTTGTACAATTCATAGGATTTGTTGTTCTGTATTTGTACATGAACACAATATAACAATATAATTTGGCCAACTACATTTCAAAGTTAAAGAACATTTCCAAGAATGAACATGGGTGGATTAAAATGTCCCTAATATCATGTCTTTTCCTTGTTGCTTTATTTTTATAATTGTTTTTTAATATGTGTGACTTACATTGAGAACATATAATGTTACATATAATGTATCATATACTGAAGCTTAGTCATCTTCATGCTGAAGATGATTTCCCTTATCATCTCAGAGTCCCCTAGAAGTATTCTGCTACAGAGGAAGACTGTCGACCGAATTGCCATTATATTTTAAATTATTTTATTCAAACAAAAACTTCAGAAAATGAAGTGATAGGTAAAAAAAGGCGAACATCTGAATCATCATCACTGGTGTTCCAAAATACATTGGACATGCATAACCAGATTTTAAGTATATGATTTTGGTCCTTCTCTTATTTTTGGCAAGACTAATTAATAATTCAACTTAAAATTCAGATTGATAAATAGAAACTGGTACTTCATGGAGTTTTTAATTTACATTGTAATTATTAATGCAGTTGGGTCTTTTTCTCTTTTCAACTATCAATGAATATTTTGTGGTTGCTTACTAATAGCATTCTCTGATACAGGGAGGCAGCATGATATGGTGGAAGCTACCTGGGTCTTCAAGCAGATCCTGCTCACCATAGTGTCTGTGATCTTAGTCCTGTTGCTCCATGAAACCCACTTTTCAACTCTAAGTAGGTGGAAACTATAATTTTTGAACATTATTTACAAGACTCAAGAGAATGCTTATCCTGTAGGTATATGGTACATTCTCTAAAATGTTGGTTATCCTTGTTATCATTATCATTGTTATTGAACTTTTTGTGTGTAGAGAGTTTTGTAAATAGTGTTATTTTGAAATTGTTAATATTGAGTTTTTGTCATGCTAGGTGGAGGAAAAGAGAAGCTCTGCTTTAAATTTGTCTTCAATGGGCATTTATTCAAATTGCTTCTGATCAGAGAGCTAATTGCAAGTAAATAAAGCAATATTTCTTTAAGAGTTTACGGCACTTAAAAAATTAGTGGATCATGCAACAGTTTTACTTTTAATTTCTTGTGAGAGACCTCTATGGTGTTTTCCTTAATGGCTGTAGTAATTGACTTTCCACCAATAAGGTGGAAAGGATCCCTTTGTGCAAGGATCCCTTTCCTCCACCTCATTATGGTTTGGAGTTGTATTTCTTTGATGATTAGGGATGTTCAGCATTTTTTTCATGTATGTGTTCTTTGTCTTATTTAATAAATGCCTATTTTGGTCTTTTAAGAATTTTTAATCTCCCTCCCCCTCTTCCTTGTCTTCTTCCTCCTCCTCCTCCTTCTGTTGAGTTTTTAGAGTTCCTTATATATTCTATATTTTATCTCCTTGTCAGACATGTAGTTTCAAACATTTTCTCCATATGATCCAACAATCCCATTTACTGAGAATATATCCAGAGGAAATGAAACCAGTTTGTGGAAGAGACATCTGTACTCCCATGTCCACTGTGGCACTGTTCACAGCAGCTAAGAAGTGGGAACAACTTAAGTGTGCATTGACTGAAGAACAGTTGAAGAAATTGTGGTGAGTACGCTCAATAGAATACTATTCAGTCATAAAAAAGAATGAAATCTGATCATTTACAATAATGTGGGTGGAACTGAGATCATCATGTTAAATGAAATAAGTCAGTGGCAGAAGAACAAGAACTACAAGATGTAATAAGTTGATCCTACAAAAGGTTAATGTAGAATGATGTTATCAGAAACTGGGGAGAGACTGATCAATGGGTACTAAGTTCTCTCTTGCTCAGTAGGGTAACTATAGATAACAATAATATACTGTATAATTTAAAAAGCTAGAAGAGAGGATTTTGAATATTTTCATCATAAGAAATTATACATGTTTGAGGAAGATATGTTTACCCTACACAATGCAGGAAGTGATAAATGCTTGAGGAGATAGTTATGTTTACCCTGATTTAATATTATGCTATGTATACATGTATCAAAACACTACACAGTATGATATAAATATGTACATATTTTACGTATATATGTATCACAAAGTAAATTTAATAAAATTAGTTTAACATTTTTATAATGAAATTATAAAAAATTTCTGATTTTGTACTTTAAATTGCAAAGTTGATTAAAATAACATTTATGTACAATAAATTGAATAAAATTACATCAGGTAATTTTTAAATGAGAGTTTCAAAATTATGTCTTTTGTACAAGTTTTGAGTAAATTGAGATTTCAAGAAACTAAAACACTGGCTTAGTAACTTCACAGGGAGATTTATGGAGTAAAACTGGGTACAATAAAGACACTTAACTTTTGGTGATCTAATTATTTCAGACTAATAGTTTTGTCTGTCATGGGAGGAAAAGACCCAACAATTTCAAAATTACAATTATTTTCATTATCATAATAAAACTTCAACGGACAGATTTTCTTTCATTTTATCCAGCCAAATGTATGAAAACTGTATGCATATAAACATGCTGATTCTCTCCTTAGCAAACTTACAATATGCATGATGCTAAAATCACTCTTCTTCATGTTTAGTCCAATAATGCTTCTTGTTCTCTCAAAGAAAGCGCCATATCCCCAGATGTAAACATTGCTTTAAGAGCCAATGCCATATGCTGACAGATGGCATCCCATCTGTGGTTCAGTTATTAAAAATAAATTTCTTGGCCATGTTCAATAAATGTAAGATATTCTTATCCATTTTTTTCCCCAGAAATGTTTAGTTTTCAACCATGGGTTCAGCAGACCAAATGACCAAGCTCAATTCTATATGATGTCTTGAGTAACCAAATAAGCTTCTTGTCAGGTTAAAACTATATATTTGAGCTGAGATGTTCAGAAGAGAGAAAATAGAAAAAGAAAAATATAAATCAACTTCTCTAAGAAGTATACTGTGGATTTGGCTCAGCTGTAACTATTAGATAGGAAATGACAAAAAAATTTGGATTCAGTGTTACGAGCTAAGCAATGGTGGATGGGAACATGAAATCCAAAACACACACCATGTTTTACATGTTGTTCACACTCCCAAATGCTTGTTAGTAGTTTTTTTTTTCTTTTTCTGTCACAAGTTCAAATCAGTATTTTTTCATAGCTCCATTATCAAATAAGACTTTGAAGAGAACATGAGAAATATCAGAAATAAATCTATACTCATCATTCAGTGACAGTATTTTATTGAAAGGAAAGAGCAGCAATGTGTATCACTGCCAGTACTTCATCAGGCAAGTTTCCTACATAGAAATGTTGTATCAGGTAATCTCAGGAGTGGAAGTTCCCAGGCAAAGCATCAGAGGAAAGAAGAGACTCCTGATTGAGGGCTGCAACCAACCAACAAATAAACAAACAAACAAACAAACAAACAAACAAAACACAACTACAGCAAAACGGAAGATCTTGTTTGTGAAACTCTTGAATGCATTTTGGTCCTGATGACTAAAAGTGGAAACACTTCTGTCTTTCCCTTCCTTCCTCTCTTTCTTTCTCTCCATCTGCTTTCCTTCTTCACTATCTTCTTTCCCTTCCACAGTTATAGATGGTAGGTCACGGGGCTAGCTGGTGAGTGATCAAAACAGAAAAAAGAAATGATAAAAGTTTGAAGAGACTGATATGTTCAATCAGGTTTAATTGTTGCACGGTGTAATATCGTGATATCTCATTAATATATGCAATTCTTATGTTTTTATGAATCAAGCAAAATTAGATTTAATAAAATGAGACAGCACCATTTTATAGTCTATTGGTGAACATAGGCAAGCAAACAGGCAAGTAAAATAGCGTCAGAGCACCATAATTGAGATGCTGTCTTGGAGAACAAGGGGAAGTAGGGAAGAGTTACTGGAGAGCAACCAAATTACAGCTTAATCTCTTCCCATTTTCTTCCCTTAAAAGACACTCTTTGGCTTCTGGAGTAAGAAACAAACTATGAACTTAAATGTCATTCAATTTTTTAAAAAAATTTATACTGGTTGGTCGAAGTTTGCAAGGACTTTCTTCTTTCAATCTAACCATTTAGTGTTTTCTTTAATGCAGGCTTTTAAGCTGAATGCAAATAAGCAGCTCATTCCTTTTCTCTTGTTCTAGCTCTCCTGCAGACATATCATTACTTAAGTGGATAAGCACTTTTGGGGGGAAGAGAATAAAGCATGGAGACAAATGTATTGGAGTAACTGATACCAGTCGTCTTAAACAGAAGCCGCTAGACATTCTAAAACAATTACCACCTCTTCAACATTGAGTTACATATCTAGTCTTGCTTTGTAAAATCTTTTCTATGTTATAAGCACAATCTCATCTAGGAAATCCTCTGTGGTAGGCTGGACTATAACTGCTTTCACCACAAAAGGGACCCAAGAATCCTTAGGTTATATGTTTACTCATAATCTGACCAGAAACAAAAGGTCTCTGCTTTATCTCAGCACCTGTTCCCCTTGCCTTTGTCCCTCACCAGGTAAAAGTTAGTTGTTCACTTGCATATGCAGTGGGATTGCCCCACATGAGTGGAACACCAAAAATATAAAACTCAGATCCCTTTGACACAACTTCCTCTCCAGAGACCTTTTCTAGAATGTCAAACAAATAAACAAAAAAGCAAAAAACTCCCTGCAGAGGTGAATGGAAGAGGCCTGTCCCTTGGGATGTAAGCAAATGGCTTCCAGAAGCATAAGTCTATAAATCTCTCTGGAGCAATATGTTACCTCTAATGCAAGTTTGTCATTTGATCTTGTTTTTAAAAAGATTGTGGATCCCTTTTTCTTAGAAAACTTGCATCATGCAGAAACATGAAACTATTGAGTGAAATTATCTCCAAACAAGAATTAGAAAGTGACTTAATCAACAAGAGTATAATAATAATAATGGTAATGGTTAGTTTGAAACTAAAACCTACTCTCCCAACTTCAGATCCCATTATGTCTACATTATATCACACATGTACACATGTACATGTGCACATGTATTAGTTGTGACTGATGAAACTGAGTTTTGGAATAGTATGTCTGTCATTCCTCAGTTTGGATCTGTAGAATGCTGGAAGATGGATCAATGAAGGGAAGAAAGAGGGAGACTAATTGCAACAGAAGTAGTATTTTATAATGTTAAACAAATACTTACAGTAGAGCACAAGGCCACAGAATAAAACAAGTGACCATGCTTCTCAACATAATGACTAGGGTTAGGTGTATGCTCTAAACACATAGGGTCAGTACAAAATGAAAACTGATGTAGCAATCTCACTCTTGAACACAGTAAGAAAATTTCTCAATAAAGTAAGGGAACTGTGGTAGGCAGAATATTCAGATGGCTCCCAAGATTCCCATTGTGTTTTATTTCCGCCCCTCAAGTGCAAGCACATCCTATGAATGCAATGGCTTATCACTCCTATGCTAATGTAGCATCATATGCAATGAAGCAGAATTTCGCAGATGTAACCAAAATCCCTAACCAGTTGACCTTGAGTTAATGAGAAGACATGTTATGCTGGGTGGACCTGATTCATCAGATGCGCTTTTAGATGAAGAACGTCCTGCAGGTCTGGAGTATGTAGCCTCTAAGAAAAGTGTTCCCCAGCCAATAGCTAGGAAGAAAATATGATGCCAATCTTAACAACCACATATAAATGAATTCTGCCAATAACCACGGAATCTGAGCCTTAGCTGAGCTCACAAGCTGAGGAACATCTTGAACAGAGGACCCAGCCAACCTATATCTGAACTGCTGCTGACTTGTGGAAACTGTAAGACAGTAGATTTGTGGTTTTCTTGGTCACTATGTTTGTGACTATTTGTTATGTAGTAATAGAAAAGTAATATACAGTCCAAGTCCAGAAGTGATACAATAACTATAATTGTGTAGGGTAATTAATAGTCAATAGTAGAGAATAGATTAGTGTAATTTATCATACTATATTAAAAGTAAAAATCATGCAATCTTCTCTACAAATGTGGACCAAATTATTAAAAATCTCTGTGTATTCATAATGAAAGATGTAACACCAGGAATAGGAGTGAGGATGCATCTACCCCCCCTTTTGTTCAAATTTTAGTATAAAAAGTACCAAAGACATTAATAAAATACACAGGAATAAAAAATGTGACATTTAAAGTAAGGGTAGATGAATTATTTATAAACAATATGATTGTTGATGTGAGAAAGTCATAAGTATGTGAACATGTATTTATAATTAATAAAATAATTCAGCAGGCTTAGTGGAGACAAATGCAAAGATGTGTTGTGATTCCATGCAGAGCCCATAAGCAATGATGAAATACAAACCAGACACCATTGAAAGAGCAACAAAACCATAAGTCTGCTGGAAAGAAACCAAAAGAAAACATGAAAACCAAAAGAATAAGATGTAAGTAAATGGGCAATTTTCTTAGGAATATCTCAATGTTCTGAACATGACAGTTTTCCACTATGATATATTGATTTTGGTTTCAATAAAAATTTCAGAAAGGTTTCTCATGAAATGTGAAAAGCTAATTATAAAATTAAAATTTAAGAGCGAGGGCTGAAAAATAGATAACAAATCCTTAAGGAGGAGGAGAAAGAATAGGGAGGTAAAGGTTCATTAGGTTCCATGTGGTTTAAACTAAATAATGAAAGTAAGTTGTTATGTACACAAGTGTATAAAAAATCAAATATATAAAATAGAGTTTTGAAAACCCCAATATATATGATGCATTACAAACAGCATTAGAAATCATGTCAGAAGGAAAGAATTAATAAATATTGCTGGGTCAATCAACTAAATAGACAAGTAAACCAAATGCTCGTATTACTCCAGATACAAATATGTTTCACATGTATCAAAGGTGATATGGAAGGCAAATCTTTAAATCTTTGGAAGATATTACAGAGGCTCTATTTATAATATTAAGGTGAGAATTAGTTTAAATAAAAAACTATAATTCATAGCATACATGGATTGATAATTTTGATGACCTTAAGATGATTATAATAGTAGCCATAATAAATGGCTATGTAAGTAGCATATTAAAATTTGAAGGAAAGCCACAGACTAGAAAGGTTTGCAGCATGCATATGCAAGATTTGCAATTAACAATACATAAAGAATTCTACCAATAAATAAGGACAAAAAGTAATACATAAAAATGAAATAAGAATGGACATTAATTCATTTTGGAGCATAGACAGATGCTCAACCTCACAAATAATGTGAAAAATGCATTTCACACCCAGTAGGTGTTAAAAATTAATAGATCTGAAAACTTCCAAAACGTTCAAGGACGTGGGCACACAAAAGCTTTTATAATTTGTGACCCAAAAGTCAGCATGGTCATTTTTTTTCTGGCTTAGGGATGTTAATGGTATCCTTAAAATACTCAGGCAGATCAATGTTCCTTCTAGATATTTAAGGTAGAGAAATTCTCACTGCACAGGTGTACCAGACATCAGGTGTAGGGACATTAACGATGCACAAGCTTAATTGCTAGTAGGGCACAGGTCTTCTCTATTATGATTGTTTTAAATTTTGTAAATGTAGGAAATTTCATGATCACACAAAAATAATTTAAGCAATTTAAAGGGGCTAAGAAGTCATATTTTCCTTCCTGAACTGTTAAAGAGCAAGTAGTGAAAACAAATGTTCCGCATTAGTAGCTTTCTAACATTGAAGGCCACGACCTATCCAAACTAAGCTTCTTACTAGTTGACCTAATGGATGCAGAAGCTTTGCAAAAGCTAGTTAACCCTTATTATTATGTTAGTGACCTTGGTATTTCTTGTGCTCTGGTTTGGCTTTGATTCGTTTGCGAGTTTGCATCCCATTATGCTGTGCTGCCTGCACTATGCATGCTATGCCACTTTCCCCCTTCTATGTCATTTTTAAAATGCCAACACTGACCATTGATATCGACTTAGACTCACCAATGAATCATGACTTTAAATTTGAAATAAGATGTTTGTTAAGAAAAAAGCCATTTTCAGTGGCTCTGCACTTTAACTCTGACTTTGACATTGACAATCTTACATGACTTTCTTAACTGTGTCATCTCTGTTTCATGTTGGAGAGATGAGGTCCATTTCCTGAGGATCTACCATGTGCTAAAATCTCATGAAATATTGAGATCAAGGTAGTTGATGTACACTGAAGACCTCTCCACTGAAGATCCTATGCTATTTTTGTTATTTTATGAAATAGGACAATAGAGAATCAGCAAACTATAGAGAGCAAAGTAAAAAATCAGTTTCAATTAGACCAAAGGATTTTTACAAGACCTGAGGTCTCAATTGTAGTCCTCTGGAGAATATAAAGCATGTAAACATTGGAAATAAAGTGTTTTACAAGAAAACTTCTCATGCTATGCATTAAATATGAATTGTACTCTGATTTTCTGTGAACAAAATGTGGCCATGCTTTCAAAAATCAAATTAAATATCACTCTCAGTTCTCACTTGCTAGAAGAGGGTGCTTCTCCACCTCTGGCTGCTCCTCCCTCAAGTCTTTGTGTGGTGCTTGTGATGTTAGAGAACAGGGGGGCTGTGATCTTCATGTGTTGTGCATGCTGCTGAGTCCCCTTAAGTTCATTCCACCCTTCCTCCCTTTTACCAAAGTGGAGCAAGAAGACTTTCTTGTTGCCCCCAATCTAATGTCTCTTGGACAACACAGATCTCCATGTTAAGACTGGAGCCTATTATAGATCTTAGAGTCACGTGGATCTTTATCTAACCCACCCACAGCCAACTCCATCTGTTCTCTACCTCTGGCTGCACTGGAACCTGCTTGCAGCTCCAGACAAGCCAGCGTTCCTGCTCTCTAATCACCAGGGCCTCACCCCATCAACTTGACCCTAGAACGTTTTAGTTCTATGGAAAATCAAATATTTTAAAGATGAATTGAAGGGAAATGTCTTTTGTCACCTGTTATTCATCAGGTGTGTATGAAGAGGAAACATGAAAAAGTAATTCTGATTACTCCATAGGTGTAAAGCAAAACAAGTTAACAGCTCAATGAATTATTCTGAAATATACATGTGAAAAAGCTTAATATGTAGGCATAAACACCTATGGGAGAAATGTTTATACACTAACATTTGATGATATTTTTTCTTTCTAAAAATGGTTTATTTTACCATTTCTGATTATAAGCTCTGATCTAACAAGATAAAAGAATCCAGAATCAATATATTATTCTTTGTGTGTGTGTGTGTGTGTGTGTGTGTGTGTGTGTGTGCTGGGGACTGAACCCAGGGCCTTGTGCTTGCTTGGCAAGCATTCTACCAACTGAGCTATATCCCCAGCCTTCAACATATTATTCTGAATATATTTAGCAATTACTCAGATTGCTGTGTTGAAATCTCTTACTAGAAGTTATTTCTGTTAATATTTTCTTTACATAGAATATTAAATGGGTAAATGAACATTTTTGTGTGTTCCTTGTGATTCTCGCTATTGTTCTTTGTATTTATACTCATGTGCTTGACACTTTATCTGTAACTAATAAAGTCACCCTATCTATTTTTTGGTTACCATTTGCTTGATATCTTTTCCCAGTCTTTGACTCTTATATGTTGTACCTTTCCATTCATATGTTTTAAATTTGTGACCTGTAAATAACAAATTTCAAAATCCAATTTGACAGACTGCCACCAGTAAAAAGAGTCTATTCACTTTTATTCTTATTACTAATATATTTGGATCATTATATTTTGTGATAGATTGTTATTTTAATGTTTCCCTATCTTCGTTTTTTTATCTCTATAACTGCTTGAAATTTATTTGGTGGGGGTTAACCTGGGATTGAACTCAGAGGCACTCGACCACTGAGCCACATTACCAGCCCTATTTTGCATTTTATTTAGAGACAGGGTCTCACTGAGTTGCTTAGCACCTTGCTTTTGCTGAGGTTGACTTTGAAATTGAAATCCTCCTGCCTCAGTCTCCTGAACCACTGATATTCCAGGTGTGTACCATTGCTCCCAGCTTGAAATATTTTTATTTAATACTTGTCCTCTAGTACTTTGGACCTTTAATTTTTTTTTCTGTTTTTATGGTTACCTTAATTACAATAGATTAACAATGAGACAGATATCATTACCGTATGTACCTGTATGATTACACAAATGGTGTGAATCTACATTGTGCACAACCATAGAAACTAAAAGCTGTACCCCATTTGTGTACAATGAATCAAAATGTAGTCTGTATTAATAAAAAAATAAAAAATTAACACAATAAAGTATTAGATTAATCAATATCTCCAGCATGTTATTGAATAACATAAAAAATAATGCATTATCAACTTATTCCTCCTTTTGTCAATTCTAGTTCATTTTCTTAGAATTCTTCCATGCTATCTTATGAAGATCTCAAGTAGTAAATATTAATTTAGATTTATTCACATATCTAAGCATTTAGTTTTGTACTTTTTTCTTACAAGCTGCTTTCTGCTCTCTGTGGTTTAGTTTCTCTCATTTTTTGAAGTACAACCTTGTCAAAGCATTATTCAAATAGATATAAAGCATTCCTAGAAAATAGTGAATATGTGACAAAGTTTCACATATTCTTTGAGCTCAGAATAATATGATCAGCTCAAAATACAGTTTTAGATACACAGACAAGGAGAGAAAAGGAATGTGATGTAAGAATACTATGTTAGATGCAAAGTGATTTAATATGAAACAGGACAGTAAGGGCCATCATCTGTCCTATGTCTTCCCTGCTGAACAAGAAAAACTTACCCACCTGAACAGCTGTGGAGAATTATAAAATATTTGGAAGTTAATTTTGTGAACAGCACTCTATTCTAGAGAATCAGCTAACTTTCGTCGAGCTTGTTGGAAAATATTCTCACTTCTCTGACATTAACAAGTGAGTTACTTTTACTTTACTTCCAATTTTTGTATAATTTCCATTAACATTCTATAATTTTTTACTGAAACTTTTTTGATGGTTAATCTCTCAATATTTCTTTTTCTTTTGTAAGAGGGAAAGATCTTCTGAACATAAGATTTTTACCCTCATTGTGAATACCTTACTGGGACATAAAATTTGGGGTTAACATTTATTTCACCTAGGTTACCTATTTGGCTGCTCTGGATGAGCTCCTGCCTCGCTGCTCCTTGTTATTTTGTGGTTATTTTTTATTAATGCATTATAGGACACATAATAGTGGGGTTCATTTTGACTTGCTCATAAATGCATGTTAACAGTTTGCTCTTTTTCAATTCCAGTCCTTCCCTTCTCCCTGACCTCCTCCCTCCCTTTGATCTCCTTTCCTAAATTCTATTGGTCTTCTTTCTATTTATTTATTTTTTAAATTGACGCATTATAGCTATCTATAAAATTAGAAAGGATTGTGGCATGTTCATACATATTTCCATAAAACTGATTTCTGTATATTTTGTGGTAATTTGTTGTTTCTTTTTTTCTGGTGATTTTTTTTAAGATCTTGGTTTTGGTGTTCTATGATTTCAATATAATGTTTGTTCAATATAATGTTCAATGTGTTTGTCTCATTTGGAATTTTTCATCTTCCTGTATTTAATCATTCTAGTGGGTATTTTTTTCTTTAAAGCTATTTGAATAATGCTAAACCTTTTCCTGTATAGCAGTCCTTCCTAACTCTAGCCTTTTTTTAGGCTCCTCTGGCATTCTGAGTACTTATATTTAAATCCATTTATCCTTTCTGTGTCTTGGCCTTCCTTTTGTGTTCATTAGCATTTGCTTTTCTGTGGAGCATTGTAGTATGTATTTAGACCTGTGTTGCAGCTTAATAAGTCTTTCTTCACTTGCGTGACATCTATATTAAGTGCATTTAAGCACTTTGTTTTCAGTGTTCTTCGCATCTCCAAATTCTCTTAACTTTTTCTAAAAAATTCTCTTAGCTTTTTCTTAATCTCATCTTTTAAATTTTACCTTGCCCTTTTATCATGATTTTTATTGCATTTAACAGGTTTGTTTTACATATTTTGGGATAATTCCAATTCCTGGAATTCTAGGAGTTCTAACTCAGTTATATATATATATTTTTTTCCTGCTGGCTCCTCATGAAGGTTTATTTCGTCATTAATGCTTTATCTCCTCCAGGTGTCCAGGGCTGCTGTGAACCAGGGAACACTTTGATTATCTTGGAGTCTTTTGGAGATTCTAATTGTTGGTGACAATTCAACATCCTGTGTTTAGGAATTACTTGGAGAATCTCTTACCTAACCCCATGTAGTGCCCAGGGTGAGACAAATGCCTATTTTTTGTTCCTGTCTCAGGTGATCCCATTTTTTTCTAATCTCCCATTTCATTAAGGGGCTGTGCATGGGGTGATCTCAAGTTCAACTCTTTAACTTGCTTAATCCTAAAACGTTCCATGCTTCCCCAGGGCTCTGAAATCTAGGAACAAGATAAAAAATACCTGCAGGAAAGCCATAGCAGTTCTTGTTTGCAGCTCTGTCTTCAAAGTTGAGCCTTTTACATGTTCTTTATTAAGATCTTAGCTATGGGTGCTAAATGAATTCTTTTACAAGTACATGTATTTGCTATTTCTAAGTTTTTCATTAGATGGAGGAGTTTTAGAATATATTTCCAGAAATGGAAGTCAGCCCCCTGTTCTCAGGACTTATTTATTTATTTTGGGGTGCAACATATGCTATATTCAAAAAAGGAATTAAACCAAGAGGAAGTCATGGGATCCTTTAAAAGCAAACAAATGAAAACCCAGTAGGGAATAGAGACAATGGGGGAAACGCCAGGATGACAAGTATACAGCAGTTGGAGGGCAATTAGCCTGAACTGGAGGAGCAGAAAGGTGATTCTGGGAGGTCTGATGCAAAGTGAATGAATGAGAGAAAGAGCATACAAAAGGGATGAGAGTGTCTGGTTACTGGACATGTTCAATCATGGTAAAATAGTCCTCAGAGGAGTTTCACTGTTTGTCCCAAGGAACTAAATATATTGAATGAAAAAATCATCTCTGTACAAAATTGAGAATATAAAAGGATAGGTAATTATAGTATATTACTAACCTGGGACCGAAACAGTATTGATCTTGTCAATAATGTAGATGTAACTATCTATTCCACCAGAAGTTATGATAACATTTATGTTGGAGTCACAGAGGGAATGCGTGTGTGAGTTTGTTTGTGTGTGTGTGTGTGTGTGTGTGTGTGAGAGAGAGAGAGAGAGAGAGAGAGAGAGAGAGAATGTGTTTGTGTTAAGAGAAGGAAAAGGAATGGTTTTTTAGTATTAAAGTCAGAACTTCCCTAATAAGAACTGAGTAGAGCTTTTCTAAAATGGATATAGTAAGAATATTCTTAAATGTGTATCATTTAGAAAACAGGCAGTTGGAATGTGGAACTTCGAGGTGAAGAGGAATGGGTTAGGAAGCTTATAGGGGTACATCTAATTGAATGAGAGAGACTCTTAGTTGTTTCTCAGAAATCGCTAAAACCCCATAATCTCTCCTAGGGAGCATTTTGATAATGAACATAACTGAGAAAATAATATATTAATTTGAAAAGTAGATATTAATTGTGAAGAGGGGAAGGATGAAGAAGACCTTAAGAGACTGAAGATGATCTTAATGGTCTACAAACTGACAGGAACAAGTCTGACCCGAGGGAGCAGTGCCCTGGGGCTGCACCCACAGGAAGCCTATCCTGCAGGTGAAGGGGAGGGGGCACCATGATAAATGAGAGGCCGACTCAGGTGCTGCCGAGGGCACTGGTCCAGCAGCCCCCATTCTGCCTCTTACTATCTCGAAACTTGTACATTTGACTGCACATTTCTCAGCTTTAGTTTCCTCATCTAGTGATGGAAATAATATGAATAAGAAATGAATAAAGAAGATAAACCGCTATGAAATTTGTGTAAGATATTGTATATGGAAAATGATTTTCAATCTACATAGACCTCTACAAAACAGCTTTTCTGAGACAGTACATGGGGGTTCATGGTATTTTATGCCTTTGCCTTTTTATTTCACAAAAGAGAATAAAACATGCTAAAACTTAATTTTTAATGGAGGATGACGATTGGAGTTCTTTAATAAGTTATGTCAACAGGGGCGAAATAGAAGGACAACAATTGAAATGTTGTCACGAATAAGTTTTGCTTTTGTCTACATTTCAGAAAATGCTCTTTCATTCCTGAAAGGAAATAATAAGTTAGAAATAAATGTGGTAGAAAAAAAAATAGGTTTGACTTGGTCATTGAAGAGTATACTTTAGAGTCCTATGAGCAAAGGTACTTATTCTGTTTGGTGTGCTTGCAAAGAAAAACAAATGGAGTAACTGGCTGACCTTTCTAGTCTGAAAATGTTTGAGTGTTTGCTAACCAATTTATTAATTCTTCTCACATCTGCTCCTAATATGATTGCATGAAGATTATTTTCATAGTTCCAACAAAGACACATGAGATGTTGCTCTCTTTCTTGCCCTGGAAATTAGAGGTGGGCTTTCAGGTGCTACTTGCGAGAGAGTCCTGGAGAAAGATCTCACCAAGTTTAATTATTTCTCTGTAGCTCTCTCATCATGACAAATATATCCTACTTCATCCTGGTTTTCCCTGTGGCATCTGTATTTTCTTCCAAGTTGAGGGGTTTTGTTCTGGGAGATCAGACCATGGCCAGAACCTGGAAGCTAAAAGATTTTTAAAATTTCCTACATAATAAATATTTCATTACTACCTAGGTCTAGGATGGTGGAAATTCTCAGAAATAGGCTTTCACATCAACCCTAGTTTTGTGCCTGCCAACAGAGTAATGGTTTAGGATGTATTTTTCTTTTTCCTGGCTAGCTTCTAGTTGCATATCTTTTTTTTAATCAAGAACTTTCTATTGAGACTTAAAAATCTGAACTTTTAGAGAAAATTCTGCCGAGTTTGGGTGATGATGAAAGTGTAGTAATATGGTATAACTGCTCCCACTGAGCACAATAGGTTGTATTCTCAACTTTTGTGACTCCTGGGCAATTTGCCCACTGAATCACCCATCTTGGGATTCTAGCCCAGGTGGTAGATCTAATTATCTCCATTTCTTATGTCCTGGCAAGAAAAGTCCTTCTAATTATTCAATAGTTCTGATTCAATGTGAAACAAATTTCAGTTTGTTATATTTTGCCATTGGTGAAGGCTATGTGTTAATTTGATTTTAATTGTCACTATTCAGGAGCTTGTTGAAACCACTGAATATCACTATGAATGGAAACTGAAGGAAAATGGCTTAGAATCAATGTTTAAATCTTTAAGGAATATATTAGTTTTTGAGTTTCATTACATCCTATTTTAAAATGTATTATATACTCTAAAGTTGTGAAGGTATATACCACATGGGTCTTGTTAACTACTGTACCTTCACTACTTAACAATTTGTCTAGCACATAGTAAGTGATCATTAATTATGTGTAAAAGTCATTACTGAATGAATCAATGAATGTACATAGATCTGCATATGACTACATACTGAAATCATCACAGTAGGCAGTAGACATATTTCTTCAGTCTCATGCTGGTGGTAAACATGCTTCCTAAATGTTTTATGCTATATGAGAATAAAATAAAATTTAGAAAGCATAAGCTTTTACCTGATCTTATCTATCCCAAGCATCATGTTGGCAAAGTGAACAATTGAAGATGAATTGTGATATAGCAAGGAAAATCACGTCAACCAGACTCTTCTGAAGTGACACTTCCCACAGTATGTAGGTGGTTAATGTGATCCGATAGCAAAAAAGCATTTTAAAGACGTGTGGCCTGACAACCCAGATTTCCAGTGCAATTATTTGAAGAAGTTTCAGCTTGAAAAATTCACTCTGTAACTAGTTAAGAGCTCTGGAAGAACACATTTCTTATGTAAGTATTTATATTAATCTGTTTCCATAGTATCAAGGCTCTCTGAAGTCTTATCTTAGAAAAGAAATGAAATATTCAAGAATATCCAGGTAATTACCATCAGGATATATTCACAGAATGTACCTGGCTAGTATCATGGTGTTCTTGGGAATCCAGAAAGAGAAAAGCAGAGAAGGATAGACAACTCCCACAAAGGAACTTTTAGGATAATCTGGGTGGGAAAGGAATACTAAAATAATGATCCCCTTGTGCTAGGACTAAGTCCTAACTACTTTTCTCACCATAGTACTTTTATCTAGGAAAGAGAGATCGAACAAAATGCATCCCCCAAAACCTGTGGAGGTTCACAGTCTCTGAGTGAAGGCTCTTGGAGGAATATAAATAAAGATGAAGAATTTCAGGGGGCAGGAAATGGTAGACAGAGCATTTAAAAGCCAGAGAATGGTAAATATAAACACAAAGAAATGGTAAAGTATGCACTGTTTAGAACAAATGAGTTAATAAATAGTCTTAATCCCATTGTTAATATAAATGGGTCATAAACGCTTTGGTGTTGTTCTCACTGACTGTGATCATCAAATTTCTCCATTTGGATCATGCAAACCTTGCATTCATCCTGGGAGACAGTTGTTTTAAGACAGTGTGCAACTTGTTTGCATATAGTCACAACTCCAGCAATAATCAGGCAGGCTACCAAGGGCAATCAACTAGCTCATTATTTTGCCCCATGAAAAGTTATTAAGTGGGGGCTCTTTGTGTCATATACAAGCAGTCTCATCTCCTTTCCTTTTTTGCTAGCGTTATCAGTGTCACCTGTTCTCCACTGGTTTTTGAGATCTCTCCAGGGCAGGCCTTTACCTGCAGGTAGAAATGCCAGGGAGGAGCTAATGACATTAATCTAAAACTCAGAGAATGGGTTAGAAACAGGCTGTTGATCTGAGAGAGCAGAGAAAAGCACAGATACTCACTGTTTTATTGAGTTCATGTGCTTCCATGCGGTACATGAGATATTTTCTCTCCTGATAGAACATTTCTACCACTGAGAGACCATATACCTCACTAAAACATCATAAATGACACAGTAAAATTAGGATGGCACCAAAACTTCCTGTCCTCTGAAGCTTTCAGAGCTGTGCATGTGTTAATGTTTGTATGTTCTTAGAAGTGTCATCTGCCATCTGTGACTTATGTCTCGGTATATCACAGTCTGTATGACACCTTCGCTCAAAATGAGTCACTGCATTTTTGATTACTAGATACCAATTTGGCCAGCAGCCATACTCCTCAAAATTTTGCATCTCTGCCATGTTGCCTTATCTGGAGGTTTGAAATCTCAAAAGAAGCTCCTACCATAGTTATTGTTAGTCCAGTATTTTAAATTTGTGGTGGTATCACAGAATTCCAAAACTGCTAGGAAAAATTTTTCTTGATTTATTTTTCACTGGATTCCCTTAAAAATTTTTACCTTGTTTCTTTCTCAACAAAACAAATTACAAACCCTTCTACAGGTCTTCAAGATTTTCTGTGATTTCATCACAAACGAACATTGAACCTTTTTAAAATCATTTTATCTTAATATTAATCTTAATAATTTACTATTATGTCTTAATATGAATCTCAGTATCATTCAGAAAACTTAGCTCATGGCTAAGAACATTATGACATTGACATTTCGATCCCAAACATCAACTCTCACCTCAATGTACCTCCCCCTGTTTAAGTAACTTCCTTTCTCCATCTGCTGAGAACACACACCTGGAATTATCATTCTGACATACCCTATATTAAATCTATTATCACACCTGCTGGTTTTACCCTTCAAAATATTTCTAGAACAAGTACTTTTATTTACTACTTTTATGTCATTACTCTGATCATCTTTGATCTGAATTTCAGAAGCCAGAACTAGGCCTACTAGCTTTGAATTCAACCTTTCTTCAATCTACCAGATGAAAGCAGTCAGAATGAATTTCTGAATGCAAACGACAGGTCCTAGCACTCTTCCACTCTCTGTATGTCCATGACATTTAAGACAGTCCTACAAGACTCTGGAATATTTGGTTCTCATATCTGTCAAATTTTGTTTTCCAAATATTTCCTTCTAATGAACTTGTTGAAGTCATGCTGATATCTATTCTATTCCGGCAACATTCAGGCGTTGTCTGAGTAGGTTTAGTGCTTCTGTGAAAGAAGATCAGAGACTGAGTAATTCAGAAAGAACAAAGGTTTATTTCCTGTGGTTCTGGAGGCTGGGAGTCCAAAGGAAGGTGAAAGGTCAGTGGGGTGGCTGAAATCCCTTTATCAGGAACCCTCCCCCCAAGTGATAAAAATATTAAATAGTGAGAGCCTCTGCCTTCATGACCCAATCACCTCTTAAAGGTCTCATCTCTCAACAGTGACCTATTTTCAATATATTTCTAGTCACTACTTCCTATCTTCCTTCCCAACGCTGTTTTTCTCTATATGTTTATCCGAATTTAACTTTTAGAGAAATTCATAGTTCCCATGTCTTTAAGAATGTTTGATTGACTCCTCCATGTCAAATATGACCTCCAGAAGGCAGGAGTCTTTATCTGCCCTTTCACAAGTCCACAGGAGTCCATTTCACCTTCTATGATTTAAATAAGAGAATGAATGAATGGGGTTTCTTTTTCTTGCCAAAATGGAGCAATGGAAATTGCATTTGACCTTCTACCTGAGACAGCAATAAAACCAACAACAACAACAAAAATAGTAGTTTTTAAGACATTGGACATAAGACAGTGGTTCTGGAGAAACAGAAAACAACAGATAAATTTCCCCAATAAACTGCCTTCATGCAGCCTTCAACCAGAGGACAAGGGAAAATAGAGATGGGGCTGTGG
>JAJEJO010052162.1:274064-375238 GCA_020662805.1 Glaucomys volans | reverse complement strand
GCACATGCATCAAAGAAACTGAGACCAAAGAAATAACTGCAAAGTTTAACAGTATCAAGGACTCACATGATTTTGGGAAAATACCACCTTAATGAGGTATTCAAATCAATCAATTGAAGTAGACACAACTGACCAAATGTAATACCTAGAAGACCAAGTTAGCATAGTGGTGTTGTACCCAAAGAAAATAAAATCATCCAAGCCGATCACGTAAGGCCAAACGAAGCCTTTATTTTAGCTGGCCAGCAACGACCTCCCTTACACCTAAAAGGAGGGTGCCGGGAAATTGCACGTTCATTCTTTTGTTGCCAACTTTTATAGGGGGAAGGAAGGGATTATGGTGGGGCTATAGGGAGAGGAAGGGATTGGGGGGGCTATAGGGAGGGGATTTGGGATTGGGGTGGGCTATAGAGAGGGGATTTGGAATTGGGGTGGGGCCGACTCACCCAATGGTGCTGGAGAATCTCCCTGGGGAACACAACATTTTAATCTGTTTTCTGTGGCTATAACATTCCCCACTGGTCTTATCCACATTAACAAATCCTTGTTTAGGAAACTAGTGTTTTTTCAGTTTCCAACTTCCCAGACTCTGATGGGTTCCATTCCTCAGTTTGACCAGATTTCTTTTTTTACACTAACTGTCTGTCCTAAATTAGGAACTTTTACTGCTGTAAGGAGTGGGGGCACCTCTTGCTGCTTCAAGCTGGAAGGGGGCGGAGTCTAGGGAAGCAGTTTGAAGTTCCTTTTAGAAATCTGGTCAATGAGGAGCAGAAATCTGCTTGGGAAGAGCAGGTAAAGTCATCTGGGGTGGGTGCTTCTATGAGAGAGAAACAAAATGACATAAGTACCAAAATGAGATTAATGCAGAATATCATGACATGGTAGAAGTCAATCTCTCACCAGGTGGAAGAACTGAGAAATTGTTCCCATAACAAAGCCTATCAAAGGCTAGGGAGATTGAGGCCTTTATTTGGGAACTTGAATTATCAGGTATATTTGCCTAAGGATCTCTCTTTTGTAGCCTCCAGTCCTATTTTAGGGTCTAACACAAGTACATCTTAAGTTACATTAAACTATTGTTTCTTTTAAATGCCCAAGAATGTCTATGGTTTGGTTTTAACTGTTTTGCTAGGTGTTTAAGATCAAGCAGGTCAAATTGACTTGTTCTTGTTTCTTAAGAGTCAGCAGAATTATCACAGGGGTCACTCGTGGGGAATTTGAGAGTAGCTTCTTAGCTTTGTTCCTGTGCTTGGGTGGTTGCAGCTCTTGCATTTCAGCAGCTGCTTCATTCCAGCAGCCTCTGCATTCTGGGACAGGCAGCAGCCCTCCTCGTGGATTCTAGCAGCTCCAAGGCAGTGGCTTTTGCCTTGTGGATAGCTGACAGCTTTTTGCTTCCATTCATGACAAAGGGAAGCTGGTCCCTGCTCACTCCTATCAGCCCCAGGAGGGCAGGGACCAAGACTGTCTGGCCCACTCTTGTACCTTCTTGTTCTCAGCAATGAGAATCTCCCTGGGAAGCACCAACATTTTAACCTGTTTTCTGTTGCTATAACATAGTTAACTTCTAATCTTTCAGTTTTCAACTTGAAAACAACCCCAAAGAGTTAAATCCTCTGATCAAGACTATTTCTTTTTTAATCTATTAACTTGTTCTTGGATTTTTTTTTTCAGTACTGAGTCACAAGTGAAATTAATGTAAGTTCTAAGCACCTGTTTAGTGTTCGTCTTCCTCATGAGATGTACTTTGCATGGAAAAAGGATGGTGGGTTTCAGTATGTATCTGCTAAGTATTTCCTTGGATGTGACTTTGCATTAGTAGCCTGAGGGCTTTGACATATAGGGTTTACAACCATGCAGAGGTTCAAAGCAAAGGCTGATAACCTCCTCCCTCATGCCAAGGAGGATTATTTTAAAATATGGAAATTTAAAGACACTGTGAGGGAAGTTTTATTGCAGTAAAAATTACAGGGATTATGAACAGGGAATTTACATGATATTATACGAATATAAAGAGGGCTATTTTGGCTCTGGGTTGGTCTATCTATGGGTTGGCAAAAGCAGTGTCGTCAGCAAAGGAGATGCTGAACTTCAGTTCAGCTAAATTTTGACATCACCTCTTGCCTGGACTACTGTAATCACCTTCTTCCTTGTCTTCTAGCTTCTTCCTTTACTGCTGGGATGGATCTGGTTAAAACAAAAGGCAGATCACTTCATTGCTCTTTTCCTATCATTTCACTGTACTCTAATTGCATTCAGATTAAAATCCAAAGCCTTTCCCATGAATTACAGAGCCATGCATGAACTGATTTTGACTCCTGACCTGGCCCTCACTTGACCTCATTTCCATCCTCTCTCCTGGCTCACACTACTCTGGCCTGATTCATCATTTGGGTCCATAAAAAATGCATAATATACTCCTTATCCAGGGCTTTTGCATGCTCTTTCTTAAGAAGGCCATGTCACTCTCAGATCCTTCTGATCATTACTCAAGTAAAATCTCACTTGAGAATATTTTCTTTGACCATCCTATTTTATAAATCTTACCTTTTAATAATTGATTAATTTATATTTGTTACACTGTCTAGTCTCTGTGCATTATATTAGCCTTTAGACTATTATATGCTTATTTCTGATTGTTGGACACCCCCCGACACACACATTGGAATATATACCTGGGAGTAGAGATTTAGTCTGTTTTTATTTATTCAGCTAACAACCATTGAGTGCCTTTTATCAGGTAAGCACTATCTATTGTAAGAACTGGCAATGTATCAGTGAAAAGAAGCAAACTAACATCAAGGATTCTGTCTTCAAAGAATTTGCATTCAAACTGTGTCCTAATTTTGTCCCCCCTCCAGCCCGGCCTAATATCTGAAAGAGCACTGTGATAGTAGGGGTTCAATGCATGTTCATTGAATGAAGGTACAAATCAGAGTTGATGGCTCAAAGCAGGTCAAGGGTAGAGGTTCCAGAAAGGAGACCTCAAAAATCTTTGCACATGCAAGTCTGTAGGAGATGGTGAGAAATGTTTTCAGAGATGAGGAAGAAGGAGTCATTTAGGATGGATGCAGTTTTCTATTGCATGTAATTTGTTCATGTGATAGGTATGAAATTGTGTTAGTGTCTTGTAATTATTTCTTGAAGTAGTGTTTTTGGACTGCCAAGATTTCCCTTCAGTATCCAAATTTGATAGTTGATTCCTGTCCTGATGGATATGGGGACTGGGGCATGGAATATCAAATTCACATATAGTACTTAAAGCTGTGAAACCAGCCAAATGGCCATGGGCAATGCAAAACTATTGCCAATTTAGTGATTCATGCATAAACATTATTTAAATGAACATCATCTTTGACTTGGTTTTGTGCTCTTTACTCATATTTAGATTTAAATTTCATGTTTGAATAAGACCCAGAAATTTGACTTTGTCTGTGGAATGGTCTTGCTCATTAAGGAGGAAGCAGAGACCCCAAGTCTTTGACCCCCTTTCCCTGAGCATCACTACCTCCATCATTCTTTCAACTTTTGCAAGAAAGTATTTAAAGAAATTACCAGGGTCATCTCTAGGCAAGAAAGGAGATCTTTTCAGCCACTAAATACATGTGATTTAAAGTATCACATATAATTGAATGTAGCCTGAGTTTTATTATCTGTACAAGACATGTTACTAACTACTTTAGTATAGATGAATCAGAAAAATATGTATAACATGCTTAGCTTAGTCTCTGACAGACAGGAAGTGATCCCTTCTCACTGTTTCTGGAAAACCTTCACCGATCAGCCCAAGACACTCTGCATTCTTCCTCTGTATATTCCTAGAACGTTTGCTATGTTATTGGGTGTAAATTGCTTTGCTTTTCTTTGATTTGACTCTCCAAATCCAAACTATGGAATCACCTTGGAAATTTTTTATAGTATAAGTTAGCTATAGGGGAAATCCTGAAGGTAGGGAAGGTGTGAAGTGATGCTGAAAGCAACTATTGATGGATGATTTGATAACTAACTGAGGACCAGTCTTGAATTTCATCACTTATGGGTGTGGATATACCTCAAGGAATCTAAGTGTACATTTTCATCCCTCTCTACAGAGTATACTTTGGACCAACTGGATCCAAATAAAGGCCCAATTCAGGTTACACATTCTCTTACCTACAGTTTATCAATCCTGTTGTAAAAATTGTAATCTAGGATGATCTGGCCTCTATATCTTGTGAGTCATGAGTTAGAAATTTATTAATTAAATAACTATCCCTTTACAGAATACCCAGAGAAGAAATATAAGTGTTAGTTACCTTTAGTACTAGCATAGAGTCCAATGGCTCTTTTAAGCTGATAGAGATTTCACTCTAAATTGATTATACCTTTACAAATAACCTTTGTATTGATATCACATTAAAACTCCAAGTGTTTGAAAAGGAATAGTTTTGGAACTACTCTGTCTTACTGTGCTCAGGCTGCTGTAACAGGATATACTGGGTGGCTAATAGAATTGTAAGATGGAAGTCACTTCTTCACTTCTTATAGTTAAGTGGGAAGGCCAACCTCAAGTTGCCTGCAGATTTTGTCTGGTGAGGGTCCACTTCCTGGTTCACAAATGGCTGTGCTCTTGTGTCCTCACATGGTGGAAAAGACAAGAGAGCTATTGGAGCCTTTTATATAAGGCTCTAATCCAATTCACCTACTTTGGTGACCTAGTCAACTGCCAAGGGTCTCAACTCCAAACATGTTGCAAAGGGGATTAGGTTTCAATATATGTATTTTAGGGTACACATTCTTCTCAGACATATGCTTACAGTTTCATGGCAAACAATAGCTGTTATTCATTAATCCCAACATTAATCAATAAATGTGTATTGCATTTCTCTAGTTCACTGAAATTTTTTAAAAAATATATACATATATACAATTACATATATACATATATACAATATATACATATATACAATTCATACAATTGAAAGATTATAGCAGATTATAGCAGAAACACACAAACACACAAAAGATTCAAGGTATCAGAGAGTTTAATGTACAGTTGGCCTAGATAAACTTTCCATTGTTTTCAGGGCTAAATCAAACTAATGAAAACAGCTAAAAGAACTGAAATGGACATCTTAGCCCTGTCTGGCTGTCTTAACAGATGGAATTGCAATTAGTTAGCATTAAAAAAATAGTTCCAAAACAAAATAAGAAGGAACCGGAATTTCAACTAAGTTGGCAGCAGAAATAGGATTTTGTAAAAATCAATTTAACACTAATTAAGGAGGGTGAATCCCTTGGTTTTAAATAGATTTCTCAGTGTTTATTCTTAAATTCCTTCCTATTTTAATTTTCAACCTCCAGCCTAACCATAAATGAATCCAACTCTGAAGAATCTGGAAAATAGTGTTTTAATAAAGATACTTAAAAAGATAAAAGGAGGTAAATATGTCCTGAAAGTGAAAACCAAAGTGCAGAGGGGAAAATCTGATTTTAGAGAGCTGCATTGTAATATAAAACCAGATTTGTGTACTTACAAATATAAGTTGTGTGCATTATTCCTCTGCCAGGAAACTACATTAGACACATCTGTATAAAATATATTTCCAATTTAACCAGTCTGGAATGACCACATTCATTTTCTAGTTCACTGCAAGGGTAAGTAACATAATAAGTACAATGTATTCTCCAAATTTAATAATTTAACATGCTTGTTTAGTTAACTTATTATTACCAATATAGCATCTTGGTCTTTGTTTCTGTCCATGTAAAATGTAAAGCACAATGAAGATATTTGAAAATTCAGAAATAAATTTTATCTTCTTCAAATTGAGTTTGTGGAAACAGGATCTTTTTCTCCTTTTTTGCTCTTAAAATAGTTTTTTTTTTAAAATACAGTCCCATATTTGATAGTTAATCATGAACATACAGACTTTTTGAAAAATCAAAATGTTCTTCTAAATGGAATAGAGATAAGCTAAGCAAAGATCTAAAAACAAGTCTAAGATGTTTACATACAGAGAAAATCAACTTTAAAAGGAGCATATACATACAGAAATTAGAAAATAGGCTATGGTTGATGGGATACAGACACTATGGAGTTATGTTTTTATTGTGTATGTTCTAAATGCAGGAAATATATTCCACAGAGATGTAGTGTGTCATTTCCAGAGGGGCTCTTTGGGGCTACAGCTGAAAAACCAATATTTAAATACATGAAATATGCAATACAACATGAAAAACCAAATTATTTGAAAGCAGGTGTAATTTTTCCCTCCAAATTTCCATTCTCAATTTTTATTATTATATCCAAACTCAATAGAAAAAAGAGAAACTCATACATACTGGAATCCATGTGCGAAGAAAAAAATGATGTTATACAAAGTTGTCCCCAATTTACTTACACTACATGTATTTCAAGACTTGTTCTTTCTAACAGAAAAGTCAGATTCTCATGACTTCAGTATTCACCACATTCAGTTCTTTTCTGAAATGTTATTTTGTCCCTGAATTCATTCTGGACAGTCCATATAAAATTTCACACATGTATATGGACTGGCATGACTAGTCCAGTTTTCTCTCTCTCTGCCTTGCTTTTCTCCATTGTATGTTGTATTTATTTTGCTAATTTATTTGTTAATTGGCTCTCCCTTTTAGTTGTAATTAACACTATAAATATTTCTTTCTAAACCTCAAGATGCACTAAGAATTTGCATCTATTGAATTTCTATTGATTTATGTCAAAGAAACCTTGAACATTTCTTGTGTTTTAGAATCCCAAGAAAAAATTTTTTCAAGATATTTGCCCTCTCATCAGTTGTAGTCTTTTCTCACTTCTCTTTCTGCAATCCCTTTTTTCTAAATTTTCGAGAGTCAAAGCTGGAAGACTGTGGTTCTTTCTTCACATAAAACCCCGAAGAACTATTACTTGTTACTGAACACAGATTAGGACTTCCTAAGGTGTCAAATGATTTGTATATACCCAGAAGAGCAAGGGGAATGTATCATGTTCTTTATGTGGGGAACATGTAGGTTTCTTCAAACTTCAATGGCCACATTCTCATCAAAACGATGTTTAGATTACAATGTCATGTAGAACTTTTATCTCACTTCTTAATTTTAAAACTCATTATTGCAGTAATTAATCCAATTTTAATTTCAAAGCATATAGGAATGATTCAAGACACTATCTTCAACCAGAGATGTGGGGAAGTATTATTTTTAAGGAATCCACAAAGACTTGGTTTATAAATCAAAAAATAGCAAGACAACCTCTTATGGGTGAAAGAATACCAGAAGGACAGTTTCCCAAGGGAAGGATGTTGTAATATTTCCATATACGTCATGCTTATTTGTAAAGACCAATTATGGCATGCAGATTGAGCTAGTGGATCTGTTATATTTAAGCTCTGTGAATGTTTTGGATATATGTGTTTAAATAAAACAGATGTTACTGTCTATAGCCCTTAGGTTATCTCTGTGAGTAGAGCCCAAATTGTCTGACCATGAGAACCTGTTTCCATGGCCTTGATAGCAGTCCCTTCTTTTAGTGTTGAGACAATAGCAGGAATTGTAGTGAACAAAGAAACACTTTCAGATGAATTTTAGGTGTCAATGTGGGGACATCCACTTACACTTTAAAAGTGTGACACTTCTCTATATTTAATTCTATTTGTTTGAATTCCTGTTAAGGTTTTGTATGTGCTTGATTTGGGGACTCCTGTGGGCCATAACCTTTCACCCTGGTGATCATTGTTCAGAGGTTGGGGACCATTATCCTCTGGTTTAAAACCTTAAGGAAATTTAGTTGCCAGAACAATTTTCCTGCTAGGGAAAGGTTTTTCAAGACCATTTTGAAGTAAGTGATATCCTTAGGGCTTAGTCTGAACCAGAAGAGAAGAGCATCAATTATTCACCAAATTGAACCCCTGGTTGGAGGGAAGGGGTTTTACACACATACAAACATACACACACACACACACACACACACAATCTCATAATAACAACTTCACAGTATTTTGAGGATGAGTTAAGTTACAAATGTCAAAAATTTTACCATAGTGCCTGGAAAATAGAAACTGAGCAGTATACATAATAGTGTTTCACAGATTCAAGAGACAGTAAAAACTTTCAGCACTCGTATAAGAAGACTGAAGGAATTGTCTGTATCTTGGGACTCTTAAAACATCCCTCTTGCCTTTCCATCTGATAGGAATCGGGGATTGAGTAGTAAATAAAACAGACAGGCTCTTGTCTTACAAGTGTTTCTGTCAGTGGGAGATCCATGCTTAACACCTGAATGCATGCTGAATTGTGTAATAAAATCCATGCTTTGAAGAAGTGCGGGAAATACTGAGGATTGCTTCAGGACACCTGGTTAAGGTTCAAGGACTGAGGAAGACTTGTGGATGCCATGGCTTGGAGGTCTCAAGCACCAGTGGGGTTTTACCAGTCACTGATGAGGGGAGATGGGCATTCTTGCCAGAGGAAATGTTTACCCATTAAAGCTTTGGAGCTGCTGAAGGAAGAGAAAGACCCATGTGGTTGGACATCATCTGGAGAAAAGTTATCAAAATCAAGAGTGGAGAGGAAAGTGGGGTCAGGCAGACAAGGTCAAGCTGTGAATTTTATCTTATAGATAATAGGAAGGTACTAAATCATTTCAGAAAGAAGTGTAAAGTAATGGCTTAATCAAAACATTTTGTCATTTGTACTGTCAAATATGAGAAAAGACTACTAAAAGTAAGATCACTAACACTGACATGGAATAGTCTTATTTAAACATTTTGGGGACAATCTGTGAATGGTGGCCTCCATAAAACAGGTTTTATTTGGAGACAGTAATTTGCAAAGTATTTACTTAGTGTATATGTGGAAAATTTAATAAAATTTAATCAAGGTATTTATGTGTCATTTTCTAGATAGATTCATGTAAATGATTAAAGAAAGACCCAGAATTCTGGTTTTAAATTTTATTTCAGTGATTTATTTGCTGAGTGAAGGGGGTCAGTGTTCTCATCTATAAAATGAGGATAAAATGTATTGTTTGAATGATCGAGTAATCAAGAACATATAAAGTAACTAGAGGAATTCCTGACATAGTATATGCTCTTATAAATGCTAAGAGAGACTCCATCATTTAAAGACAGGTCTATGGGGTATTCAGCAGTCTATTTGGGTCTGTCAGGACAAAAATAGGTAATTCTAGGCCATAATGGTTTTGTGAGGCAAAATGAGACAATACACATAAGATGTTTGGGATGGTCAGAAGCAAATATATTTATTTTGGGTGCTGGGCTGGAGCCCAGGGCCTTACACACACTAGGAAGTTGCTCCACCACTGGCCTACCCCCCAACTACTGTGCAGTAGCTTATACGGAACACTCAACAAATGTGTAAGCCTCAGGAAGTTGTAGAGAAGTTGATCTAAGAGTCTGAGATCTCTAGAGGGTAAAAACCAAAGGTGGAGACCAGTGTTTACTTGAATCATTCCCGAGGTCTAGGTATTTCCACATTTTCTTTATGTAGTTATTTAAGGATGTTAATGGAGTTATGGATTGCACAACAGACAGAATATATGATTATGACGCCAGGAAACAGGGACACTGAAAATGAAATTGGAGGACATTTGCCTGAATGACTTAGATATTAAAAGGAAAGTTTAAAAAGGATTAAACTAGTCAATATGAGAAAATAGAAGCATTGCTTCTCTTCCCTTAATTTACAACTATCTGTCTAAATATCTATGAATAGATTTATTATTTTGAATTATCATTCAAGGCACCGTAACCTTCTCAGTGGGTAAGGGTCTGTAAAGATCATGGTCTGGCCCTGGAGGGACAATCCAAGCAGATGGAGCTCATGGCATTTGACCAAGACATTCAAGCAACTCAAATGGAAAATATGCCACGATTGTGTTTGTATAAAGATGATTCATTGTCACAAGAACTCTGAGTAGGCTCTCCAGGCACATCTTACAAACTGGGTGTCTGCTGGCCACATTCATTTATTCACAACAGTGTAAAATATTCATTAAATACCTATTGTATCTGTCAAGCCACTGTAAGAAAGGCAGAAATCACAGCTAAGAGAAGATTTTGTATAAGGGCTGATTAAGCAGATATTGAAGGACTGAGACCATAACAAGGGAACCATGATGTAGAACAAAGAACAGAACCACCAGAAGCAGGCACAGCCTGGGGCTGAGAGCTCAAAAGAAAAGGAATGAGGAGTGAATGTGGCAAATGTGGATGGAGACTAGGACTCTTGAGGGGAGGGTGTTGCTGTGTTTGGTAGCAATGCCTTGCAGAGGTGTGGCCTGGACCTTTGTCAAGAGGGCTGTTGCTTGGCAGGTGCTGGTATTTCTGATGGGTCTCTGAACCTGGTTTGAGAATGAGGAAAACATCTGGAAACCAGAATCAACTGCTGGTGCCAGAACAGCAGGAAAACCAGAAAAAGCAATTCAATCTTCCATCATTCTGCCTTCCAGTGTCTCTCAGTGACCTCGACTGGCAGAAGGTAACAGGAATCTACTTGACAATGGGCATGTAGTTTGTGAAGTTTAAGCTTCATGGAGTAGACTTTAGAAGGGTGGGTTTGGGGCTAAGAGAAAAAAGCTCAATATGTGGAAGACCTACTATGCTAAACATGGCTGAATACAAGATGAAATCTCTGCTTTCATAGAACTCATATTCCAGAAACAATAATGAGGTAACAGAAACAATAGATATTACTCCAAAGAATCACATATTCTAAAAGAAAATAAAACCTTAAAGAAGAGAGAAAGATGTAGGCAGAGGATAACCAGGAGAGGAAGGCTTTGTTAGAAAGGTTTTCTGAGGAAAGAAGGATCACACAGAGGTCACAGAAAGGAGAAGTTCTGTGAAGATGTGATGTAACCACAATCCAGGCAGAGGGAACTGCGTAAGTTAAGAACTTGAGTAAGACAGCAACTTGGCAGAGGGAGAGATATGGGGAAATCTAGGCATGAGATAGATCATACAAGCCATGAAATTATGTTTGATTTTATTCCAGGTGAAATGGGGAGACATTGGAGAATTTTCAGCTATCTAATTTGTGTATTAAGAAAATCATTCTATCTTTGAGAATGGATTGTAGATGCATAAGACAGAACATAAATGGTCACAGATGTGCTTCATTTGGCTTGAACTGAGTTAAAAATGAAGCAACACTTAAACACTGGTAAATTTCTAATAAAAATCATATTTCTGGCTTCTGTTGAAATATCTGAATTGCTGGCATACCAAGTCTCACAACATGGCGACCATCTGTTGGTCTAAATGGTTATTCTCTTTCTTGAAGGGACATGTAAGCTTCAATTTACCACTGTCCTCTCAGCTCATGTTTATCTCTGACAACTGTGCTTCCTTAACGAACAATTTTGCCTGGACTCTGTAGCTATTTAAGATCCCTTATTTTTTTATTTTTTATTTCTTTTGCCTTCAAGAAAATGCTTTTAATCATCTCCTCATCTAGTTTTCTTTGGCCATAGGGTGCTCAGAAGGGGATAAAACATAAACCTTGAATTCTGACACACTGCATGATTGGTACAGATGTGGATCACTTTCGACTAGAGGAATTGGAAGGGAGAAACAGAAGCAGAAGTCCAAGTTCTGCTGTATTTCACTCCATCCACAGCCAACCTTGGTACCTACCTGTCCAACACTGAAGAGGAGATCCTCTCTCAATAACAGTTCCAAACAGCCATGAAAAGCTCAGGGTGTTGTCCAGGCCTTTTCAGGTTTGTTTCTTCATTCCTTTTATTAGACTGCCAGGTGGATCTTGGGAGAAGGACCACTCATGCTGGTTGGGAATGAAAGCAGAACCTTATCGAAATACATTGTGTTTTCCAAACATGGTGGTCAGCATCCTGAAGATCTGTATTAAAGCATGAGCAAAGAGATTGTGTTAATCAGAGTCATCCTGAAAATCAGAACCAATAGGGTATATGTAGATTATATAATGTAAGATTTATTATGAGAATTGTCTCACATGTTTATGGAGGACACAGTGTTCCATGAACTACCATCTGCAAACTAGAAAACCAGGAAAGTCAGTTGCATGATTCAGTTTGTCCAAAGGCCTGAGAATGGAGATTGTTTGAGATGGGGATTATGTAAATCCACTCAAAACCCAAAAACCTAAGGATCAGGAAGAGGGTCAATGTCAGAGGTCAGGGAAAATGTGTGTTACAACTCATCAAGGATATTGAGTTTACCTTTTTAACCATATTTGAATTCTCAAGGAAATGGATGATGCCCATCCACATTAGTGATTGTGGGTCTGCTTCACTTACCTCACCAATGCCAAACTCTTCCAGAAACATCCTTACAGAAACACCCTGTTATAACGTTTTACTAGATATCTGGGCATTCCTTCACCCTATCAAGTTGACGTATCAAGCTCACCATCACAGGGAATCAATTTTCATTTTCCTTCATAAAAGATTTTTAGGAACTTTCATTTTGGAAGTCTGTTTACTATTAGATATTTTATAACAGATTACAGTTTACATAAAACTTTGCTTGTATTCTAGCTTTTACTCATTGTAAGAGTACATACAATTAAAGTTTCTGACACTTTTTAGCAACAATGTTCATGAATTAAAGATAATTAAGTTATGAATACTTTGGTTTAATCAAGCATGATACATGGTTACTAATTTTATAATCTTCTACAAATTAACTTTTTGTTTTGTATCAAATCTTATTTCACATTGGAAGTATAAAGGACAATACAATTTAATAAATACCATTCACAACAATGTAATTTTCCAAATCACATCTTAAGCAAAACTCCATGACAATATTACTATTACACATACATAGATATCCATGGCATTTGTCATTATGATTAATATACATTGTATTTAACATAAAATAGTTGTGTATGCTTAAAAAGGAATGTAACCATTATATAAAACATATTACCATTCTGCACTCTTAACTTTGGATAATTCTTTTCATTTATTTTCAGAGTTCCATAAGAAATTGACAGTTTCTCCTCTCCCCAAATAAGTAATTGGAAGAAAATGGACTTTATTTTTAAGCATTTTATATAGTTTTAGTACTTGATTCATTATTCAGGGCAATTCCATCATTATATAGTTAAGAGTTTCAGAAAGAATAAAACAAATGAAGGTTTGTTATGAGCAGTTTGAATTTCAGCAGGCTGTTTGTTTTTAAACCCAAGACATGCGGAAAGTCAGAGTAAAAGCTCTCCTGTTCAAAAAATAAAACTCTAAAGCTATAGAGAACACTACATTCAAATATTGCAGCATTTTTCTAATCGTTTTCTAATTTGAAATAAAAACACAAGTAAGATGTCTTTTTCATTGTTGTATCTCTAGAGCCTAGGAAAGTGCCGGATATATACAGCAAAGGTTATTTAAATTTGTACTATATAGAAACTGGTAGATTCTAAAGCTCATGGACAAGTTCAACCTTGTCTTCAACAAAACTTGGGAATGGTTTATTTATTTTAGTAATTAAATACTCTCAAAATGATTTCAATGAATGGAAGTTCATATTTCATACATGCACACAAAGCATATATGCACATACACATTGTTTCTCCAAGTATGATCTTCAGAACATTTGTACTTTCAGCTATATACTCAGCTGTGGTTAATAAACAAAGAGAAAATATTCCAGGAACAAAGAGAGGAGGCAGGAGGGAGTAGGTAGGAGGACAAAGGGACAATGGGTCTAGCCAGCTGAATGTAGTAGTTCTCAAAGTGTGGTCCCTGCGCCAGTAGTGTCATCAACATTGGCAATTGTTGGAAATACAAATTCACAGGCTTGTAACAGACGCCGATTCAAAGCTCTAGGAACAGGACCGAGCCGTGGTTCTTTTAATAGATCCTTCAGGTTATTCTGTTCTACAGTAGAGTTTGAGGACCACTGGCTTAAGTAACTGACATGTTTATGCTACTGAAGGAAAACTGAAGGAATGGGAGGTGTAAAGGATGAATACTACATTTTAGGGGGATTAGATAAATTTTGACAAATAGCTCCTGAGCAAATCTGGAGTCACAGTGATTGGAAGATACAGAATGGCAGATTTTGATTCACTGATTTGGAAAGTATTTATAAAATTCCATTTGCAAGGTCCTCTGCTAAGTCCTAGAAAAGGAAAGTCCAAGGAAAGCAATCTGCTTCTAGGGAACTCATTGGGATTCCCTAGAAATGATAGAAATAAGCATTTGTTCAACATGTGATGGGAATAAGGGAGGGACCTTGTTGTTAGACTGAGAGGTAAGGTGAGGTCGAGCTTCACTAAGGTGTTACCATTTGACCTGAACTCTGAGGACCAGGAGGTAAACATTGGACAAACAGTGAGAATGGGATTCAGTAGACTAAGAGCTCTTCGAAAGTAAAATGGAGAGGGAGAAAGAATGGGAGGGAGAGAGAAAGAGGGGGACAGGGGGAGAGAGAGAGAGAGTGAGAGAGGGAAAGAGAGAGAGAGAGAGAGAGAGAGAGAGAGAGAGAGAGAGAGATCAGACTTTCTCATGTGGTTTTAAACTGCCTATGGGATAATCCAGGAAGAACCTGGCTGACCCTCTGCTGTTAGTTACTGAGGAGCCCTCAGTGGGATGATATGCTCAATGCTGATGAGTCCATTCTAAATCTGGAATCTCTGATCATATCAACCTTAAGCGAGAAAGTAACCTCCTCTAATGTTTATCTTTTAAATGCTGCCAGTTCCACTTTACTAACATTCTCTCTGCCTTGCTCACTTTGCTTCCCTCCCTTTCACCTCTTACCACCTTATTTCTCCTTGGTTCAGTCCTCCCCTATCATCTCCTGCCCCTGACAGCCACTTCAGGTACTAACCATGGACATTACTGCAGAGCATGGTGCTCTTCTGCACCACACTCGGAGGAGTGGCATTTGTCAGTCTTTTCAATAAGGAAAGGCTTCATCTTAATCCAAATTCTTCTCCTTTTATGGAAACATCAAACACAGTCCGGATCACAGATTTTAGGTTGCAATTGTGAGTAGGGTGCTTCTCAGTCAACCGAACTCTCCAACTTTTTTCCAACTCTTTTCACCATTTTTCTTAGGAGTTATTAGAAGTTGAATAAAAAAATGACCAGATTCTTTATTCATTCCCCACCCAGGAGTGTGGATACCAAGAGACACTCATGTGCTCTGATTCTGTCTGAATAGGCATGGTGAGAAATATGCTAAGATGAAACAAAAAAGTTTGAGACAGTGGTACTGCTTATTTTTCCCCCTTAATGAAAACAGAGGTCAATTTAAAATTGATTGCAAAGTGCTAGGAAAGTAGCAGTCCTAGTAGAATGGAACTTGAGAATACTCTGTGCCAGAAAAACAAAACACATGTGGCCAGCCTACTTACTTTAGCTTCTTCTCTGGAACTAGAATGAAGAATTATCTATTCATAAAAAAGTAAACCATTTGAATGAGATATTATTGACATGCAAAATATTGCCTGTATTGAATGTTACAACTTGATGAGTTTGGTGATAAAGATACATCCATAAAACTGTTAAGGCCATAGACATATCTTTCATCATCTATCTCTCTAACATTATCATCATCATCATCATCATCATCATCATCATCATCGTCATCATTCTGAGGTAAGAACACTTAATGTAAATTCTCCCCTCTAGGCAAATTTTAAGTATAGTGTCATTAGCTCAAAGTATTGTGCTGTACATAGATCTATTAAACTTATATCATGCATAACTGAAATTTCGTGCCCTTTTTCCATCATCTCCCTTGGCCCCCTGAATTGTTTTTAAAAAATTTAAATGATACTTTGTTGAAAAAGTATGTGTATACACACACACACACACACACACAAACACAATTTTTTAGTCTTCTATACTAAATCATGCAATAACAGGATTCTTATTTTCTCTTCCCTATTTCACCCATTGGTAGTTCTACCCACCTGAATTTATGATATTATTATTTATGCATAGGTGGTAAATTTTCAGATGGAATCCAGGCTTCAAAATATTATCTGCTCTTCCATTGCTCTGGCCTGAATACTCACAGCTCTATCTTTTACTGGAGGGAGCTTTGGAGTTAGGGTAATTTTTATGTGAGATAGTATTTAAATCATTGGAGAACTGTCAGCAAAGATGTGAGACTGCAGAAGAGCTGAACTTCAAGAATTTTCTGCTGACCACAAAGATGACTATAAAGGATATGAGGAACTTGGTTCAAAAAGGCACCTTCAATCTCCCAATTCTGAACACCATTCTGTGCATGGAGTAAAAGCAGAGATTGCAAACCCATATTCTGCATGTATTCTATGTCCATGGAAAAGTTACTTAACCTAAGACTTCCACTTCCCAACACAACCTGGTCACCTGGTACATTGAATCACACAGAAATCATGCAAGTTTACTCACATCAGGAAAAACAAGATATGGTCATCCTTTTAATATCCTCTGAGGTAGATTACATAAGCAAGTGTTATTCTAAGGGTCATTAGATTTCCTGGACAAAACAATATAACATGGTTCATAGTTAATGTGAAAAATATGGGAAATGTTACTCTTTAGCAAAGTGGTATCTCAAGGCATACAGTTTAAAAAATAAGGCTTAAGACTGGCCTTCTAGATCTCCTAAATATGAAAGTATCAGGGTAAGAAGGAGCCATATAATGTGCTCCTTCCCTAGCACATCTTTAAGTTATCACCAGTATTGCCACGCAAACTGCTGATGATTAATTTCTTGCTTATTTAATAACATAGAGCAATCCTTCAAGACTTCTTTCAACAGTCAGATCAAATTACCTACCCATTCACACACCTATCCTATCACTTGACTCCATACAAATCTAATTTTAGGAAATAAACTTACTGACAGGCACACACACACACACACACACACACATGCACACACACACATACACAGATTTGGAAGCAAAAACTAGATCTGGTGTTTTCTAATTTTCTTTGAAATAAAACATGAAATGATCTTGCCACTATACAAATATAGATATAAATTTAAACTACTTACCGTTTTACTAAAAATTAAATTTCATATTGTTTCCAGTTCTACTGATTCTTTTGTAAATGTCAATGGACATTTAAGAACACCATATATGTACTTTGACCATGCCTGGTGTTTTCAATTTGTTTTATTCAAAGATAAAAGCTTTAGAATAAGACTCAGCACACTTAATTTTTTTTTTTTCCTAAGCATGTAAGAACCTCTGAGGGGCAGGTATAATCTTAGGAAACAGCTCCTTCAGCAATATAAGGACAACCTTTGAAGACCATAAACATGCTCTCGTACTTCCCAATAACCCAAACAACTTCTATTTGCCATCAGTCGACACGAAAAGAATCCAAACCACATATATTCTTTATAACTTTTCAATTTAACCCTATAAATGAGAAACAGAATCCTATTTCATGCAAGATTGATGTGTGCCCAGCTCGGCCCTTGCCAGAATTTGCAGGCTCAGTTGGCTGGTGCTCAGATTTGCCTTCTGCTTTCTTTTCTGTTAAATAAAAAAAAAATAAATGAAAAGGTGCAATTGTAAATGCTGTCAACAATATTTGTGCTATAGTTTTAAGGTACAGTAGCACTGTAGTTTGAGTGATTTATTTCCTAATGATCTGTCAAACTGACAATTAAATATCATGCTCCATCATGAGTTTCATGTAAATAGCCTAATTAACCCTATTCCAGCTCCAAAGGGCACCTCCACAGAATTCCTGGATTTTAAAGTGAGAACACTTTTCCTTTTGGCCCTTAACAAAGGACTACTTTCTCTTCATCTGTGTAAGATTTATGGGCTTTACCTTCCAGCCAATAGGATAGAAAATCAGGCTACAAGCTTTCATTTTTTGTTGAAAGTTATGCACATTCTCTAAGTACCTTGACCTTCAGGATGCCATAGGTGGAGTCACATAACTCTGTATTAACATTTGGAAATGACTTTTATCTTTTGGGTCATTTTATGGTGTCATTTCAGTGAGTTGCCCATTTGGAATACTACTTAGCTGTAAGGATAAAATACTCTTTCTGCTCAACTATAATTGTTTTGCATTTGACAAATGAATGCAGTTAAGTTAGTATAAATTTCTCTTCAACTGTCTTTGTTTTTCTGTAATAGGTGTAGGAATAAGGTAGTAGTGATGATAGGAGAAAATTGACTAGATCAAGTTTTGTGAAAACACCAATATCATCCATGACCCTGAATATTTCTATGAATTATCTTGAGATCCAAAGTGGAGATCTATAAAACAGAGTGGGAAAGGTTGTGAAACATTCTTAGTAGAACTTTCTATGCTAAGTCAGATTAAGTAAGCCTCTCCTGCAGATTTTTCTTTTTGTTTCTAAACCCACTTAAAATCAGCTTTTAATTTGAAACATATTCTTATCAGATAGAATTATGACGCCTCTACAAACTTTCACCTACTTAAACAAATAGAAGGACCAAAATTTAGCAACCCCTAAAGGGAATACTAGATATTAGCCCTCCCTGAAAACTGTTGTTGTTACCGTCTGATTTGGGATTTTCAAAGCATATCTGATATAAAATATCAGATATGTTTTAAATTTTAATTTAGGGTGGACCAAGTTTCTTAGGCCTGCTTAAAGTTGTAGATTGAAGAACAGAGCATTACCATTTGTTTGAATAATTGAGGCACTTTTATTCGGATTTTGTTTTAATCTAAATTGCTTCTAGCTAAAATGTAGCTTATCTGTATGTACAAGGTCAAATTATCACAGTGCAAATCCCAAGAATATTTTAAACTTCTTTTTTTCAAAGTCAACCAGAAGAGGCAGACTCAGTGAAAAGCTCCCTTAGCAACACAAATGTTAAGTTCCTCTGACATGGAAGGAGCAGAGTAAACAAAGCAATGGAAAAGGAAAACATATCCGTGAAATCTTTGGGCTTCGTGAACCTTCTTTGGAAGATGTTGAAAGGCAGCAGGACTGATTCCAGTTCAGCAAGAATTTGTTTATTCTGCTTATCGCTGGTCAGAACTAATAGCCTTAATGGTTTTGAAGAGCCCTAACTGGTGCTGGGTTGATGTGGCCATTTGCAGATTAATGTACCTATTTGCAAATGATCATATTTCCTTCTATGGTTTATAACATATACACTGTAAGTTGTTACAGGATTTGCAGTCTAGTGAAATGAATACCATCCCCTTTTAATTCCTCAAAGCATATTGTCATAGCATCAAGCAAACATATGTGAATGCCTTTCCAAGTCTGGCTGCTCATTGACAGATATCTTTGGGTCCCCTGGCCAGGACAGACGATAACCACACACAAATAAAAATGAACTATGTAATTCCAGATTTTGATGGCATCTCTATAACTTAAAATTTCATAAAGTTTAAACAAATGAATGCAAAGAAATGGAAAATAAAGTGGAATATAGTAGTGAGGAAACAGATTGAGTGGACTGGAACACTTTGTTTACATATAATTAAACATGCATGCAGGCTGACTTGAAGTAAAGAATCCAAGAATTATATAGTCCTTGGCTCTTACTGCTCTGAAACAGCTAGCAATTCTACCCTCCAAAGAGGAGATTCAATAAGCAGTATTGTAGATGTAGGTGAATGGTTTTGAAACTTGTCTACTTATTTGATTTATCCAGAGAACTTTAAAAATTCTACTTTTAAGTTTCTAAGGAAATTGAGTATCTGGGAACCAGAATTTGATTTGAAAAGGTTCCCAAGTGATTCTAACATTCAGATGCAGCTGAGAACCAAAACCTGAATAGTGGTCTTGTACTTGAGCTTATCTTGGGTCACCTGGAAGCTTCCTCAAACACAGACATCAACCCCAGGGTTCCAGAGTAGGAGGTCTTTGATATGGGGCCAAGAATCTGTATTTTTAACAAGGTCCTAGGCAATGCTGTGCTGCTCCTGGAACCCCACTTGGAGGGCCACTCTGGCAGGTGCTGCATGAGGGGAGCACAGAGTAGTTGTAATCATCATGTATATTTTGGTTGGTTAGGTGAAGATTTTTTAAAAAGTGTAACATGATGTTAAAAAATAACTGCTGAAATCTCAGGAATGACACTCGTCAAAGTGAAATGTAAGAGTGACCATGTATTTCAAATTGAAAAAAAAAAATGGTGATTATGAAATAGGAAACTCTTAACCCCTTTTCCCATATTGAGGGTAAAAGGGTGAATTAAGATATATTTTTTAGACAGAGTTAGGCTGTAAAACTTAACTTCTACCTCTATAGGAAGAGATATTGTGAACATCCCTCTTGGTTTGCCTCAGGGGGTTTCCCAGGTTAGGAACAGTCAGCCCTAAAGCTGGGACAGTCCTGAGCAAACTAGAACACTTGGTCGCCTCACAACTGTGCCTCATGACCAACCTAGTAAAATCTCTTGGAAAGACTGAGACATCTTCTGTATATGGGACCATAGTGGTCTTATTTACAATCAAACCTAATTATACCAACAGTTAACAGGAGGCCTGGATAGTGGCTGATGGACAAGCCAAAGGAGACATAGCAGAATTGGATCAGGATGCATTCCCATAGTATTGTCAAATATGCAGTAGGGTTTCCTATTAACAAGATAGGCATACACGCGAGAGGGCGTCTGTGTGGTCATATCAGGATCAGGCCAAAAGAATTTCTGAGATAGGTGAATGAGCTGCTGCAGAAGGAAAGCAAAGGAATTGCTGGACCTAGTGATAGTGGAGGAAGTTGCAATGAACTCCAGGAAAGGAAATCACCAGGATTAAGGAACTGAAAGGCAAAAGGCCAAATGATGGAGGAGGAGGCTATGAATCACCCATGAAAACTCTCAAGAGAGAAAGAACATTAAACACTTGATAAAAGTTGAATGCGTAAAAGTCACTTGCAAATACCTTTTTTCCCTTACCCTTAGACCTCTTTCATGACAAGCTCATGGTAAATCTTACAGTGATGAATCACTGGCTTGCAATTTCTTAATTCATGACAATGTTTTAACCATCAATATGTAAGGTTAGGTAATAGAGGCTTCCCAAGGGTGTCTCATGAATCTACTGAAAATCTTAATTTTGTTAACATCTCCAGTACACTTAACACTCACATTCTTTTCAAAGAAACAGGAGCAGAATGTTAAAGACCTTCCGTAGGATGAGCAGGATGCTAGCAGATAATGACATGGACTATTTTGTGTAAACCTTTGATTATATTTTCAGTATGACTTCTCTAGGTCTTCCATAACAAAATTATCATACTTTGGGTGGCTTGCCCAGGAGAAATGTACTTTCCTGTGATTCTTTAGTTTTGAAGTCTGAGACAATGGGCTTTCATTTTTGACTTGCAGGTCATTTTCTCACTGGGTCTCCACACTGTCTTCTCTTCGTGTTTCTGTGCCCTAATCTACTCTGCTCTTTTTACAAGGACACAAGTCACACTGGATGAGGGCCTACTCATGAGACTTATTTTATCTTTATTGTATCCTTAAAGACCCTGTCTCCAACTATGGTCTCATTCTGAGGTTCTTGGGGTCAGGACTTCAACATATGAAATTTCAAGGGACACAACACTTTCTAATCTAATCAGTCCATAACACTTTCTAATTCACAGTGAATATTTCTGAAGGGTCATTAAAATGACTTTTCAATGCTTTAGAGGGACAATCCGGCAAATGAGTATCCTCTCTTTACCTTTAAGAAAATTCACACATTAGAAGTTCAAAGCCTTATGCAATTTCCCTGGTTGAACAATGAGTTGAACTTGCATCAGAACCTAGACTTTTCCCTTATATTCCTTCTACTCCACCAGTGCACTAATGTTTTTTCTCTTTATGGAATGACAGCAGTACAACATTGAAGTGGGAAATACGGAGGCCAAAGACTTGGGTGAAAGGTGACATTCAGGGGTATATGGAGGGCCACTTAAGTAAGAGTGGCACCAGGTACACATGGGCCTTGGCACAGAAAACCAAGGGCCAACCCAGGCAGTTCTGTCTTTTCCCCAACAGAGTGTGTCAAGGCTCTTTGGCCAACTTAAGTGTTGACCTTATTAATTTTATAAGACTTCAAAATTTATTCAAAAGTTCCACTTTGGTTAATTTACTCCAACTTCTCAACTCCTTACGCAAAAAGGAAAGAAATAAGAAAGGAAGAAAAGAGTAAACAAACAAACAAACAAAAAATCCAATTCAAACTCTTGTTCCATCCAGAACCACTACATTAACCACCATTTAGTTGTATCCTCATTATCAGTACCATCTTTTTGGTCTAGTACATTTAACAATAACAACAATAAAAATGAGGATGAAAAGAAGAGAGGTCCCTGTTTGCACTCAATCCACTTGTGAACTGCTGCATTATTTATAACACCTTTTAACAACTGCTCAATATAAGATGTTACTACATACATTTGCTAAATAAAAAGTGATATCATGAAAATGAAGAAATTCAGATTTACTAAATGATGTACAGGGCAGAAAACAGGAACCATTTTTGGTTGGGACTGTAAAGAAGAAATTTCTCCTGTGTTTTTTACATTAAAATTTCTAAAACTCAGTAAAATGCTATAATCAAATATAAAAGAGGATGAATCAGATGAGATGAGATGATTTCAAACTGAATATTTATTTATTTTTTGTTTTTTTCTATGAGGAAATAAATCAACCACAGAAATGGTGGAGTTTTAAGTATTTTTTCTTAATCTTGCCTCTTTCTGTAAAAAAAATAAATAAATAACACATCTGTAAGATTGGATGATTTCTATCTTTCAGTGAAAGAAAGAGCAGTAGCACTGAGCAGGAAGATCATTAAAAAAAATTAAGATATAAATGTTGAAGCAGGTCAAGGGATAGATAGTAGACTCCAAGGTTAGACATCCCATCTCACAGCTGGCCGCTGGAAAGACACAGCAGCTGGTAAGGCAGAGGCCCAAAAGGAATGCTGTTCCTTGCTGCAATCAGAGAAAGAGAGTGTGGTAATTATGTGCACATGTTTGTGCTTTATAGTATTCTGATACTAATCAGTGTGTATTTCTATATATGTAAATACCAGATCAATGAAAAAAACCTCCATGTGTGTATATTTAGCTCCATGTACCTCCTTAGTTAGAGATATAGGTAAATATGCTGAGAAGCTAATTGAATATGAATGAGAACCCAGGTTAAAGTAACAGGGATGAAAAACTGCCTGGCACAGGTTTGGAAATCAAGCACTCACACCCTAAGTCATAGCGTTTTTCTCACTATGTTATTGAAATTGGGAATTGGTCCAAAACATAAACAGTGAAGGACTGAATTACTGTAATGTGATCTAGTTGGAGATACTCAGGAGGCCACCCAGAAGCTTTGAAAGAAACAGCACCCTTAGGAGCCTAGCCAGTCCAAAGGGACTCAGGTGGGCCAACCTGGCTAACCTCGTGTCTCTCAGGACAATTCGAGGTTTGGAATCTAGCACTCCATGAAGTCAGTATAAAATAATGTGCCCACATAAAACTCTGGACATCTGAAGCACTCATCTTTTGAGAAATTCACAAATGAACTCATACACACTATCTTCCTTTCTTTTGTATTGTCCTCTTTCCCGGAGAAAACAGTTTGGTGACCTGATAACAAATTTTCTTTCTTTCACACATGATATTCGCTTCTCTCTCTCTTTTTTTCTTCATCTCATCCTCTCCCATACATATTTTTGCAAGGATCAAATTCACAAATGAGAATATATGACAGAACATTCCCAGAAAGAAATCTTTCTCACCAATCTTTCATTCTTATATTAGAACCACATGAAATAAAATTAGTGCACAGGAGAGGAAGAACATTCAGTAGGATGTGCAGGATTTTGGATGGCTGAGCTCATTCACTGCCTGGTTCAGATGATTTACTGATATGACTGCACCTTGAACACAGCTTATTTTGGCTTATTTCACGTGGCTGAGTTCATTAGTTTTGTCAGTTACTTTGGAAGTGTGTGAGCAAAACCTGTTTTATATTGTGGAAGGCAGGCCTCAGGAAATAGCATCCTTCACCATGCTTATTTGAAACACAATTCTGAAAACTTAACAAAAAATGTGTGTCATATTTATTTAACACAATCACGATTGTTCTGAAAATACGCATGGTTTTTCCAATGCATTCTTTTCTTTAGTTTAGTGTAACTGTCATAGCAAAATTGTTTCTTTAACTCCTTCTTCGCCCTTTCCCAATCCCTCAAATGCCACTAGCCATTTCCCAATGATTTGGAGAAACTATAAATTTTGTTGGTTTGAAAATTGGGTTTTCATTTTAGAATGAAGTAAATAACAGAATTTTAAAAATCCTAACTATTAATTATCAGCATGATATTTTAATGCTTTGAAAAATTCACTGGAAAGGAATGTTCTTCAAAAACCTTAACGAATTTCATGGCTTTACTGTTTATGAATGTGACTTAGCTTATAGTGCACTTTCATGTTTTCAGGAATTTTGCTCTCTCAACTTGAGCCCTTGCTATTAAAGATGCAGCCGGACAGTATGGAAAGAACATAGCTTTGGAATCACATGAAACAGCAGCCCTGAGAAAGTGAGGAAGTGTACATACCTGTAGCTTCCTAAGTGGGAACAAGAGAAACTTTGACTTTTTTAAAAGAGATTAGCAATAATGCCATAGTAGTGGTGCACTCCTGTAATCCCAGCAACTCAGCAGGCTGAGACAGAAGGATAGCAAGTTCAAAGCCAGCTTCAGAAAAGTAGCAAGACCCTGAGCAAAAGAAAAGAGAGACCCTGTGTCAAAAGAAAAATTAAAAAGGGCTGAAACTTGTAGGTTCTCAATACATGGTAGTTATTTTTAATTGTTGTTTTCCACTAAGTTTCCTACATACTTTTAGATGTGTGCTTACAAAAGACTGGTATGTGCTTCTTCACTTGGGAATATTCACCAAATGTGCTTTTTGATATCAACTTTGGGTGGCTATTTGCCATCTCTATTCTGACTGCAGAGGAGGGTGGTCTTTAGCTTAAGAGGCAGTGGCAGCAAAATCCTTTTGCCAAATGGGCAATTATCTTCCTTCTGTGGAGCTTCCAGCCTCATTCTGGGAACAGTAAAGGGATTTTAAAGGAAAGGCCATCAGAAGACAAAGGCAACCATTCTGTAGGGATCACCTAGACCATTTCTAGGTGATTTTAAAAAATATCTTAAGTCACTCCCATAAGAAAACCAGAAAAAAAGTTTCAAACATATGTCAGGAATAGTACTTAGACATTGATAAAGTTGGCTGATTATTATTTTCTTATTTTATACATGGCATATTTTGTGAACACATCTAATGAGCACACATTGACTTACATTCTCCATTCATTACCAGGATTTATTGAACTTAGAAATTAATATTGACTGGGGCAAAACAGCCACTGACTTCTCTTGCAGGTCAATAAATCTGGTGATGGAGGAATACCAAACCAGGAATCGGTCATTTTTTCTTAGTAGTTATTTTTTTTCCCTTTGCCCTCGGAGGAATGTCAATGCAGCTGCCTGCTTCCAGTGGGCCTATCATGTTTTTAAAAAATTTAGTAGCTGGCCATTTAGAGTCTGTTTCCAATTTACATTGTGCGTTAATAGGAGTCTGAATATAAAATTTCCTTTAGATGCATTAATATGTGTAGGTATAATGAAGCCAAAGTATATTTATCACAGTTAAATTTCAAAAATAATGCCAGAAGAATAAAAGAAAAAGGGTAAATTTAATACACATGACAATAACCTAGAAATTGTGCAGAATTTCATTATGTTTTTGAAAATAAGTAACTGAAATCTGGTCAAATAATTCCATCTTTCTGGATGTTAGTTCTTTAGTCAGTCAATTAAACATTTGAATTTATCTTCCAGGTGTCTATAAGCTTTATGATTCGAGAAAGAATAAATGCCCTTCAAAAGCTAGAATTTTGAAATATGAGTTATTCTCTCAATCAGAATTCTATGGAACTATTTAAGATTCAGGAAAAAGTAACAAAGAAGGAGGGTGTGCCATTACTTTGTTCCTTTCCCCAGCCTTCAGACTCATTTATTTATTTATCAATGAGTTTCCAGCATCTTTTTGGTTTAAAAGAATGAGTAGTGGTGAAAGTGTAGATTTTGATGCTTAAAGATATGTGTTTGCAGCCTTGATCACGTGTATGTGTGTGGGTGGAGGGTGGGGAGGGAGAAGAAATAAAATTAAAATACACCAGCACCTTCTGTGCATGGATCATTTCTCTTCAGGTACTCAGTCTTCAAAACAACCTTGAGCCTCTGTCTGTTTTTTGTTGAGATCTGAAGCCCAAAGAAACTGAGTTCCTTCCCTAAATTGAATAGCTAGGCAGTCCTGGAATCCATGCTGGTCAGACTTCAAAGATGATGTTTGGACTGTCACTCAGCTTCTATGCACTTCTGCTGTAATTCGTTACAAAATGAGCCCCTCCATCTCTGCAAAGAAAGGCACTGGGAAGACTACAGTCACCCACAGTCTTGTGTAAAGGCGAATCGCTACTCATGAAAATAGTGATGATGATCTGATCTTCGAGTCTACTAGTTGGAAAATATTTCATACTAAAAGGCCCTTTTGAAAGACACAGAACTTAAAACAATAAATAGATAAAACACCCAAATAGCTTTTTGTACAAGAGTTGGGAAATCCTCTGGCAAAAATGTCAAGCAGAATGCGCAGAGAAACATGGGTCCTTGGCCTTTTCCTCCACTCACGGGAACCACATCTCCTGCTCCTCACCTGGATACCCAGGTATTTTCAACTCCTGATTGCTGACTGGACCTGCTCTACAATCTACCCCACTATACCTGACAGCAGCATAGGGAGGGCAGCAGATTCTGGGGGTCAGCCCTTGCGTTTGCATTCAGCAAGTCCTGGGTTAGAATTCCTGTTTTGCAACTTCGCCATTCATATTTAGGAAATGGTATTCTGAAACCTTAGTCTCCCTCCTTATAAAATAGGGATGGTATTAGGACTAATCACTTAAGGTTGTTAAGAGGATAAATTAGGCAGTGGCATGTGAGGGGCAATGGATATTTCCTAGCTTATCCAGGATCCAAAAACATTGGTTCCTATTATTAATACCTCAAAAGAGTCTACAAATCATTTTAAGCTAGATTGCTAGGATGGACAGTATTCAAATTCCAGGATAAAGGCAGATGAGAGTTGGGTTATTTTGGGATCAGAGAGATCTTTTCTTCTTCCCTGTGAATATTCCTCATAGACATTTTCTACTCTATCCCTACCCTGGTCATGACAATTTCTTTTTTGTACTCATACAAAGTGTCAGTGTCAGTGCAGAGGGAAATGAGAGGGGGAGGGAGTGGGGGTATGAAAAGTGGTGGAATGAGACACACATCATTGCCCTATGTACAAGTATGATCACATGAATGGTATGAATGTACATCATGCACAAACATAGAAATGAAAATTTGTTCCTCATTTGTGTACAATGAATCAAAATGCAGTCTGTAAAAATTAAAAAAATAATTAAATAAAAAAATAAACAACAAACACAGAACAGTGTCAGTGAAAATTATAATGCTCTTACCTGGTCATGTCATTTTGCAAAGTTACTTTTCTTGAGATCTCTTTCATAACTAGAATGCTGAGATTCTTGGCAATGCCATGAGTCAGGGAATCCTTCTTCCCAATAGCCAGGTTGTTTACTGAGGCATTGTGGGCAGGAGGCACTGAGAGACAGGGAATGAACAGTGATCTAGGAAGGCTGGTGCTGTCCTAACACTAGGAGTCAACTTGCAGGACCATGCATGAGGATCTGACCAGTCGGAGCTGTATTTTCCACATATGTGAACTGGGCAATAATAATTATTTTATGGTTGTATTGTAAGAATGGACTGATACCTCTAATTTTATGTCTATGAAGGGAGGACAGGAGGGCTGTCTTTCTTCTTTTCTCCATCTTCTTTTCATTTCCTGCTGACCCTTATCCCCAGCTTTCTCCCTTCCTAACTTTACTCAGCTCTTCCCTGCCAGCTCCCAGCAGCCCCTAGACTATCAGCTTCCTCTGATGTATCATCTCAGAAAGACTTTGTATAACAAAACAAAACCCCTATCATAGGAAAGTATGATTGCTTATTTATTTGTCTGAGACTTTCTAAGGACTGCAAGTTCCACTAGGACATGATTTCTGTCTCAGTTGCTGAGATGTGTATCACTCTCACCCAGCTTGGAGGCTGACACATGGCTAGATATTCCCTTGCTAGTTGTTGTGTCTTAGATGCAGGATAAGTAGCAAGACCCAGCATCTGTTTCTGTACCCTCACACTCACTGGCTGCTGATGGCATCCCTGAGTTTTAATTTACTCATTCATCCATTCCATGATCATTCATGAGTTTCCACTATGCCCCAAGTGCCACAGAGGTAGGACAATACAGTACTCTGTTTGCTTTCTGGGACTTATATTCCAGTGAGTGGAGACTCACTCTGAATAGCATCATCCCATACAATTGCTCTGAAGGTGACGGAACTGGAGTACAGAGTTGGAGAGTGGGTGGGATGAAGGAGTTACTTTAGATGGTGTTTGGGCAAGGCTTCTCTGAGAAATGATACTTGAACCCACACTGATGGAAAGGTGGGGCACCAAGTAAAACTAGAAAGAGGGGAATATTTCTACAGTTTGGATAAGTGTCTCCTTAAAGCCCATGTGTGAAAGGCTTGGTGGTGCTATGGGGAGGTGGTAAAATCATTTCAGAGGTGCAATCCAGTGGTATAAAATTAGGTCAGTGGGAGTTTTCCCTTGAAGGGAATATTGAGACCTCACCTTTTCCTGTCTCTTTTTGCTTCCCAGCTACATTCTCAACATGGAGTTCTGTCTGTCTCAAGCCCAAAAGCAATAGGACCAATTGACCATGGACTGAACCTTTTAAAACCATGAGCCAAAATGAACCTTTCCTTCTTATAATTTGTTTATCTTGGGAATTTTCTTATAGTTACAGAAAACTGACTAACACATATATTCTTAGAGGAGGAAATAGTACATGCAAAGCCTGAAGTTTGGAGGAAGTTTAAATTGCATGAGGAAAAACTAGAAATCCCTGTGTGTCTAGGGTATGTATTTTGGGATAAATTAGATAAAACCATGGTGTTTTGAGGATCTATACATATCCTTGTTTCTGATCTTTGTTGGGTTCTCTATGTTTAATCAAACCACCTGGAAAGGGTATTGCAAGCATCTACTTCAACAATTAATCTCAAGGCGAACTGAAAAAAAAATTAAATACATGAGCTCTTTGTTACAAAACAAAACAAACAAAACATATAGTTAAAAAATATGGAAAAAAAGAAAGACATTAAAATATGGAGATTTCCATTTCTGTGAATGGATTTATTTTAATTAAAGGACACTTCACAAATGCAAACATGTCCTATACTGCTCACCCCTGGGAAATGGACAGGCTGGCTCAGATAAGGACTGTCGTCTTCACTTCCCACAATTTTAAGAGAAGACAAAATTACTGCAGGGATATTTTCTTAGCTAAAGAATCTGGAAAGTGAAGGAAGCACATTTTTGTTGGCTGTTTTGTTTATAAATGGGTCTCCCATCATATAGATACATTTATTACGTTTTATCCAGAAGAAAGTGCTCATGCCGACACCTTGCTCTGTCATTCTGTTCCCAGTAATTCACCACATTTTTTACTGACATTGTCATTAGGGAATGCCAGGGAAAATGTTTAGTACTTTCTGTGGAAATTATTTCACTAACAGAGAGCAAGACAGCTTAGTGATAAGATAATTTAAATGGCAGCAGGAAAGATGCTTAAAATGACAGGAAGTATAAATGACAGAAAGACCAGAGAGGAGAGGTTTTGAGGATATGATGGGGACAAGAGCTCAGGAGATCGTGGGAAAGGGCACCTGGAACATGGTAGTATTTTGATTTTTTCTATCTGAAGAGGAATGCCTCACTGTTAGAAGTAGTGAGAATAGACATAGAAAATCAATCCTCCAAAAGAATGGGAATATAAAATGACCTTTTAATGGAAAGGGAGAAGTCAAAGCAAGTACTGTGTTCTTGTCTGGATCCTGACATCCTACTGGGTGCTTTGTACATATTTTGTTACTTATTTCAACTCAGTAAGGTAGGAAACACTATTGTGTTTATTGTTATGATTCAAATACAGATGGATAGTGTTCCCAAAGGTCCATGTATTAAAGACTTTGTACTCAAGTTGGCACTATTAGGAAGTGCTGTGGACCTTTATAAGGTAGGACCTTAAAGGCAGCCCTTAGGTCACTGAGAAGTGCTCCCTGCCACTGCTATCTGATGCTCTTACCAGAAACCCAAAACAATGTAGCCACTGGATTGAGGACTAGAACACTAAAAATGTGTAATCATAAAAAAAGTGATAGCTCTGCATTTTATACAGAACCAAAAGGAAAATCTCTGAGCTGTGCTAAGTGGGGCACTAGTTAATTTACTTCTGGGGGTCCTGTTAACAGATCTGGCTCAAATTAACATGTGGTTCTTCTGCTTTGGCTGAATCAAAGGGGAGGTGGTTCTGATCCCCAGGCTGGATTTCTAAGGCTATCATGTCCCCTGATTTCTGTTTGGGCTTGTCCAATAGGTGGTTCTGTGGGACCCTGGAGAGAGGAGAGAAAGAGAAAAATCCTCCCCTCCTGGTGTTCTCTCAAGTCCCCCTTGGATTTCTTCGAATGCAGAAATTCTACCAGGCAAGCTCACCTGGATTTGGTTTTCTCCAGGTGACCCTTCACCTGGCTTCTCGAATCACCGTCACCTCTTGTCCTTTGGCACAGGACAGCCCAGTGCTAATGGGCTGCTGTTGCTGATGTCTCCGTCACTCTACAGATTCTTGTCTGACTTCTCAGGTCTTCCACCCTGTGAAGCAAAGCCCCACCCTTTCATATGCTCAGATGTTTCTGGGTGCTGCTTAGGCACTCACACCACAACTGGTATTAGAGGAGTCCTTTGTGAGAGTGAGAGAAGGTTGAGGTGTGTTTCTTAGGTCTTCTCAATTTACTTGCTGTCTGCTGATTCCCTCACTATTTACAGAGTTCCGTGGGTCCTCTCTGTCCTTGATAGGGTTCAGATACGAAGCACCCCCCAATACTCACATGTGAGACAATGCAAGAAAGTTTAGAGGTGGAATAATTGAGTTATGAGAGCCTTAACTTAATCAGTGCATTAATTCCTGATAGAGATTAACTGAGTGATAACTGTAGGCAGGTAGGCTGGAGGAAGTGGATCACTGGGGGCATATTTTTGGGGTAGATATTTTGTTCCTGGTGAGTCAAGTTTAGTCCAATGTATTAAAGTTAATAATCCCCATCTAAACACTTGTTAGCACTTAAGAAGAAATTCTAATTTTTATTTTAATCTCTCAAAAGATGAAGGAAATATGGCTCGGAATGCAGCTTAGTGGTAGAGTGCTTGCTTAGCATGCATGAAGCCCTGAGTTCAATACCCTGGATCACCAAATAAAGAAAGAGGGGCAGAGAGAGGGGGAGAGCCTCTACTTTGCAATTCATTTCAAACCCTTAAACCCTCACCTACTCCCCAACTTTCATCAGAAGGAATTCCTAACAATCTCCCTAGTCTTAAGTTGTGAGACCTTACTTGGTCTTTCAAACTTATGTCAAAATGCCAATTTTTGAATATTTAAATCAAATTAATTTCTCTGGTTATGTCCAGTCCTCTTTCTTGCATTCCCTCAGTCTTTTCTCTACCTACGAGCTTTTGAGTTCTACTTAAACAGAACATCAATGATCAAAGAGATAGCAAAGTTGGCCAGATTTTGGAATTTTTCTCTCAAACAGTGAGGAAGATGGAGTACGGTGCAGGTTACTTTCAATTCTTAAGATTGCTGCTTTATTTTTGCAGCCAGAAGGGATGGAAACAAATTTTTAAGTACCTAATACTAATCGAGGCCTCAGAGTCATCATAGTTGACACCACCACAGACATCAACGTCATCTATCATCATTAGCCCTGTCATTATTTTCTTTTCAAAATTTAATTCTATGTGTCTCCCACCATCCTAGGTCTTTTGCAAGAGCACTACCTCATATCCATGGGATGATAAGCCCCATGATAATATAGAAATCAATTTCTTCTACATCATATGGTGTCTACCACATGACCCCAGATGGCAGTACTGATGTCAGCAGCATGTCCACATTCCATCCAGCAGAGAGGAGGGGTGAGTACAGTAGCAGACACACTCCAGAAGCAAACACACTCCTTTTTCTTAATATCATAACTTGGAAATTATACATTTCTTTTCATAACATCTAATTAGTTAGACTCATGGCTTTGTTACAAAGGCGGAGAACATGCATGGCAGAACACCAAGAACACTACTGAAGGGATCCTGTATTGTTTGCATGTGGCATATGGCTTGATACTCAGTTCTGGATAGTAAAAGCTTATCAACTGAAAAAGTAACATCTGCAATGTAAGAACATCATGAAAAACTGCTGACTCAACAGTTTCAGGAAGAGGTGATTGTTTTGCTGAGCTCTGAAGACTGATTTTGGTGGCTGGACAGGGGAAAGAGGCAGTAGTGCTGGTGCATCCTATGAGGACTGGGAGGCACAAGTGTATAGGTGTCATAGATGAAGGTCTATGAGAAGAGCCTAGCTGAATTCTGCCAGCTCTACAGAGTTGGTCTGACAAGACACTGCACTTGGCCAAACTAATCAAGCTCCTCTGTACCCTTTTCTTCACATGACATTTAGACTTCCACATTCATCTTAGCATTGACCAATTTTAGCAAGCATCTTGCTAAGTCAATTTAGACAGAAATCCCCCATCATCAATATCTGATCACAATAATGTCTGATCAAATTCTTCATCTCCCAGATTTCCCTGGTTGATCACTGATCATTCTGGTCTGCCTTCAACTAGAATTCCTTTAGGTTGGTTTGATTAGAATTACCTCCTCCTGTTTTCCCTAATATTCCTTTAATAATCTTCAGTAATAAACCCTTGGTCATCCTGGTCCATGGGATTGATCCCTGTTCCTCACTGAGGTCTTTTTCCCCCTATTGCAAAAGATCCTCAATATATTATGTCTTTACTGCGCTAATTCCTGAACAGTTCTGGTTTTCTTTGATGGTATTTGGGAATGGTAGAACCTGAGATGGTCTTTAAATCTAGACAATAGGTCTTTGACTCCACTAGTTGATAAAATGTCATGTTATAGGTTCTTGATTAAGGAAGTGACATAGCTCATATCACCCCATAAAGTAAGTTGAGTCAGCTGAGTCATAGTGTATTAAGTGGATTGGAACAGAGGAAGACTGGACTCAGCCCTAAAGAAGAGGAGATCTTTCTTAATGTTCATATAAAATTGGGAGAAATCTTGCATCAAGTAGGGGCAGAGAGACAAGCACAGAACTTATAAAGGGGAAAAAATTCTCTTTTTTCCCCAATAGATATGGGGAAAAAACCAATAGATATGGGGGAAAAAAAAGAGAATTTTTTCCCCATTAGATATGGATTCAGAAGAAGAACAAGTATTTGAACATAACAAATTGGTGGTGGAGATTTGGGTCATGATGATATACTGATTCAGGTTAAGGGGAAGTTGACATGAAAATGAAAATAACTTTGGGAGAAAATAATGGGCCTATTGAAACTGGAATTGGAATTGAACATTTAATCTGAGGTGTGTGAAATATGAGGGGGAATGTGAAGTAGAAGAAACAGAAGAGAGGTTTGGAAATTTGGCCAGCAGATGTGGCAATCAAGCTCTGTATAGGAACAATGAAAACAGGTATCATCTCAAGCACACTGTCCCTGCTGTCCTTGTGCAAGACACAGGTACCTAGACACCTGCCCTCTGACGTTCTGCTGAAGTTACTGAGGTGCAGCTCAACGTGTGACCTCTGCCTTCAAGACACTCACTACAGTTGCTAAGGCAATTGCATTTACTCTGGTTCTCATCTGTTTCTGAACTGGTTTTGGAACTCCTGGCAGAACATGATTATTCATAGACTCTATGTGAGCTTTGCTGGGAATCTAAGGGGACTTCTATGCCAGCTACATCAGACTTCCAAGCTGTTTCAATACTTCTGATAAGGTTTTCATGATCTGTGGCAGTGAACCTGCATCAATGGATCAGTAGAACTTATCTTTTCTATTATTTTAGATCCAAGTTTGTAATGCAGGACTTATTGCTTAAGAGGCAGTCAGATTAATCCTTTCAAAAATCTAAATGAAATTCCTTTGGTCAATCACACCCAACATTTTACATTTTATACCCAACATTTTACATTGTTCTCATGATAAACCAATTTTTCACTAATGACAAGATCTGGAGTTACCTGGTCCAGAATCCTCCTTGATCTCTTCTACTTCAGAGTCTCAAGCTCACCATTGCCTCAGTGGCAAGTGTTCTTTCCCCAGATACACCAATGGTCCCTCCTTCTAACAGGTTGGCAAATCTCAGAGAGGACTTCCCTTATGACTGTATAAGACATGGAAGCTTACTACCCATCTCGCTTTGTTCCTCTCAACCTGTCTTATAACAGTCTCCCCCTTATCTGAAATCTCACTTACTATGATTTCAGTTACCCCCACTCAACTGATCTGAAAATATTAAATGATGTATTCCAGAAATAATCAATTCATACATATTAAATTGAGTGTTTTCTGGGTAGTATGTTGAAAAGTTTTATTTTCCTGCTGCCTCCCACTAGGAACACAAATAATCCCCTTTTCCAGTGTCCAGCACTGTGTATGCTACCTGCTTGTCACTTATTCCTCATGGTTATCAGATTGACAATTGCAGTGCTGTAGGGCCTGCGTTAAAGTAACCCTTATCTAGTAACCAAATGCCACACTGCATTGTCTGTTATTCACCTCAATTTATCTCATCATGTTGGTACTGCATCATCTCACAGTATCTGTGGGGGGTTGGAGGAGAGGGAGAAGAGGAGAGAAACAACATTCATGTAGCTTTTATCATAGTATATTGCTATAATCATTCTATTTCATTGTTAATTATAGTTATTCATCTCATTATGCCTAATTTCTAAATTAAATTTTATCGTAAGATATGTATGTACAGGAAAAACATTGATATATAGACTTCAGTATTATATATGGTTTCTGACATCCATTGGGGCATTTGGAATGTCACTCCTAAACAAGGGGGAACTACTGTTTTTATCTTTACGTGACATACAAATTTATGTGCTATGTTTTTATTTGCATATTGTCTCATTCCTTTCTCTAATGAAAAGCATTATGAGGATAAAGATATTGACTGTTAATATAAACTGGATTCCAATGCAAAGAACATTATTTGGCACAGAGTAAATATCAATATATGTTTCATAAATGAATACATTTGCATGGTGGGGCAAAATCCAGTTCTTTGGCCAGATGGTAAATATTTACTTCTCTGGATACACAAATCATCAAAGTTTTTGTTCACAAACAAGTCCAATCTTGTGGCTTCTGTCACATTTCAACCAGAAGTGGTAGCTTCTCTTCTGAACAACCACGTCTATTTCCAACACATTTTTTTATATGTGATTCATAGGTATGTGGACTTAAGTTTGTTACTTACTATGCACCTGCATTTCATCATCTGAGAGGTGAATAACAGCCTCTCTCAGGGGGTTTAATAAGGAAGGTGAGATCACTCTGGCATGGGGCTTGGCATGGTGCTTGGCATGTGCTCGGGGTGGTTCTTGAATAGATGCTGCATATTTTCAACTAGGTTGCAGCTTTAGGAAGCTGGAATTGTGAATATAGCCACAGGGAAAAGGCAGACCATCTTCTCTGTGTAGTGATAGCTGAGGGTGACTTACAGGAGGAATTTCTGATTGCAAATGTGGAAAAGGAGCTTGAAATATTTTGGTAGCACTGATGAGTGCATGACTTCTGGTAACTTCACCACTGTGGGAATATCCCACATAGACAGGAACTGGAGATTTTATTTCAGTTTTGAAAATATTCTGAGCCTACGCACTGGCTATTAATGATTTGGGTTGCTCAATTATTCTGGCTAAGAGAAGGATGACATGTCACATTTCAGGCTTAAAATGATATTCTAGAGTAACCTCTTCTGATTCCCAATTTTAGACTTGTCATAACTGAAACTCAATCTTAACAATAATCAGGAGTAGTACTTTTGAAACTGTCCTATGGATATGGGATATATTCAGGATGCAATAAGACACTATGTCTCCTGAGGTAGTCTGAAAAATGAGTTGGAGGAGAATGTGTGTCGGTCCCTGACTCAGAAGACTGCGGTGTAAGAACAGAGCAGGTAGTAGAAGATGTCTTGAGGAAGACTGAGTACCTGACACACAAACCAGAAGAGCTCTCTGAGTCCCACCTGCTATATGTTCAGTCACAGTGTATAGTTGACAGATAGTCTACACAGATGCATTGACCCAGACTTCTGCAGCCTTGTCTCTACAAGGTATCTCATTACATAATCCCTCTGCAAGGAACTGGGTAGACAGGACAACTTAACCAGTACTTCAGTGGATACAATTGAATCCAACCATCCCAGATCCATAGATTAATTGACTTATATGAATGAACCCACTCTGTGGGATGCAAGCCAATTAATTTATTAATCGATGTAAGTCATTTATCACCTAGGCTCTTATTAGTGGGCAAAGAAGAATTAGCAAAACCTCCTTAGTTATACTAACTACCCACTATCAGTCCAAAAGGAACATATTTTCAGAGTCTGAGTATATGGATCAGACGATTACGTTTCCTCTTACCCATAATATGGCTGATGGGAGTTACCCCAAGTAAACTGCTAAATAGAGGGAGCAGAGGTTTCCACGGGTTTAAAATTGTACTCAAGGAAACAATGTTTTCCCTAACACTGGCAAGGGTGTGGTCTTCCCATTGGTACAACTGTTCCAATTCTTCCTGGATCAGGAGGCACTTGTTCCAAACCCTTCTACCCCACAATCCCAAGAGAAAAAGTTAAAGTAAATATTTTGGTCTTTACACTGGAATATGTCACTTAGGCCTAGTGGGTATTTTTGTAGGTGAGGACAAGCCAACTTTATTCTTCCTGTACATAAACACTACTGTCACCTCATCATCGTTCTAAGCTAGGTAATACCAAGGAAAACAAGACAAAACAAAAAAAAAAAAACACTTCCAAAATATTGTCTCCTTAACAAGATTTAAGCTAATCAAATAAGCATGCCACCCTGTGTGAAAAGTTGTGTTTCAATAGAAAATACTGAAAAAGGGAGACCTAAGGCTTTCTCTCTGTTCTTTATGGCAGGACATCTCTGAGCATTTAATTTAAGGCAGGCACTGTGCAGATTTCTGCAAGAAACTGACTACTTGGAAAAACAGATGTGCTCACAGAAAAACACAGAACAAAACAAAAGGTAGCACGGTCCACATTGGGATAATAGGCTGTGCTCAAGGGGGAAGTGGACAAGGGAAATAGAGATTTTCGTAGTATCCAGTTCCTATCTTTGGTTCCATTAATCACACCGGCAATTGCTTATCTGGTGTCTGTCTCTCCTCTGCGATATGAATTCCAGAAGGGCAGGGATATATGCATTTCTTTTCACTGTTGCATTACCAGCGTCTAATTTTAGAGACAGATTTCACAAAGACGCACAGCCTGGGCCTGCAGGAGAAGTAACAGCCCCCTAGATTCTCTTTGATTTAGCCTTTTGTGGTAAGCTCTTCGGGAGCTGTGGAGTTGTTGACAGTTACTTTCACCTGGTGGGCAGATTGGCAAACAGAATCTACAGAGCAGTTGGGAGAGGCCAAGAGGGCATGAAAAAATCCCATGGGAATGGACAACTGAGCTTTGCAAAGCACCTGATGAAATTCTCACCCCATCCATGCAGCAGAGATTGAAGTGCAGTACCTTCCTGGGAATTGGAAGCTAGGACTTTTTGTCCTGCCCACCCCTCCACAAAAAAATGCATCCCACTCAGCCTCCTGGTTTGCACAGCTGTTTTCCTAGAGTCAAGTTCATGAATTCTTTCCTGACAATAAAGAAATGTGAATTTTTTTCCTTTGATTATTAATATTTTCCTTCAGGGTCAGTCATCACTTAACGAACACCAATCTAGACACGTAATTAAATGTTCAATAGGCACTTCTGAATGCATGAATATTAGATGGACGAATTTTCTGATTATAGAAGTCCTTTATGGACATATTAAAAATTTAGAGAATTCAGAAATGCAATGAAGACAATTACTATCTACTCAAACCCCCAACGAGCAAATCAAACACATAGTATTTAATTGATGTCATTCTAGATATTTTTCAGCATTTACTTTTGAATATGTATAAATGCAAAGAAACAGTATATTTCAGGAGGATGTGAAAGTATTCTAAGAAAAATATATTTGAAAGGAAAGACTGGGACTTGGTTAGATATAATAGTTTGCCTTATAATCATCAAAATGTCTCTGATATTTATTTCTTGACCATTTGATTTGTCAAAGGTTATGAGAGGTATACCAAACCTTCTTATGATGATAGGGACTCCCAGGTTTTCCCAGTGTTTTTATGAATATTTTGATATCTAGAGTAAAACAGTTGATGACTGTTCACCTTAAATTTTGATTGTAAATTGAATAAAAAATATACAATGCTCCTAGTGTGATAAAGTTTCCAACTCTTTGAAACCAGTATTACCATCCCTAATACATTTCTCTTTGACTTTGGCAAATACTTTTTCTTTTTAACTTTTCTGTCAAGTTTAGATGTATCTCAAACTGTTTTTTTTAACATCTTAGCTCCCATCTGTAAAATGGAATCATATTGCTTAAGAGGTTTTCTGCAAAGACTACATAAATCAATATCTGTGAATTTTTGCAACACGCATGGCAGGGAATAGGGTTACCCTCACAACCTTGGGTGTGGCATTGCTCATTATATTTTCACCTCAACGTGAAAAATCTTTGTTCCTTGATAATTATGATAGATAATTCCCTTTATTGTTAGAGTTTATTTGACTGGTCTCAGATCCTTAATTTGCTCCTTCAAGATTTTTTTTAAAAAATTAATTTTTGAATAAAAAATAGGGCACAAAAATTTATGGTTTGCAAAGTTGAATTCTTCAATTCCATGAACCATGTTTCTTGGTGTTATATATATAACATATACACATACATGTATAGTATATATATGTGTGTGTGTAAATATATACATATATATAAAATAAAATATATATTCCATTTGAAAATTTTGAATTAAACTAATGGTCAGTGTTAATGTATTTTAAAATGTATTTTCAAATTCTATTTCTCTAATTACCTAAGTTGAAAGCTTTGATTATATACTTATGATCAAATTTGTATAAAATTTTCTCTGCCTTATATATGCACATATACATGCATATACACACATTTATATCTGTAGACATATATACACATTATATACACACACATATATATAATTTTCTCTGCATTCTATATGAAACAGAATTTAGCCTGTTGTTCAGTTTATTGCTTCCTCTCATCCATTTATTTGGATAATAATCATTTCTATCATAAATTTTATGATAACTTGGGTAGTAATTATTTCTATGATTTCCATTACTGTATTGGTTTTCTTTTATTTAACACCATTTACAATGATAGAAATCAGATGTTTTCTTTCACCAGTTTCTCTGCTAACTGCCATCTGTTTTGTGAAATATCTTCTCTGCTACTGAGACCTTGATTTTGATTCACTTCAATGTCACCCAAGAATGTCTTCAGCTATTTTCCCCCCATGTAGCCTTGTGAATGTTTTCTTTTGCTGAGACTTAGCATTATTTTAGAATTCCTTTCTTTTGGCTTCATACACTCATGAATACTAGTAGAGTATAAAAATTTATGGTTGGCAAAACTTCCTCTCCTCATAGTTTCATGACTATTTCTCTAATATTTTCTGCTATTTATTGTTATAGGAAAGCCTGAGGACAGCACAATTTTGTTCTTTGCTTGCATGCTTTTGGAGTTCTTCTCTTTATTGCATGTTGGAGTGTTGAATTTTTTCCCTTTATTAGTGTAATTAAAATCTTTCCAAATGAAATTTCTAGATGTCTTATTCTTTTTATGTCCAGCCTCAAATGCTCAGATGTCTTTATTTTTGATTATTTTAAAAAATTTGTTCTAGTTAGTTGTACATGACAGGACATTCTTTAGGTGCTAACCATTTCTCTTCAAATACGTAATTCTGCCCTTGTTTAGCTGTTCTGCGGGTTTCCTTCCAAGAGGCTGTGTCTAGGCCTTGGGTGGTTTCTCTTTCTGTACATCTGCCAAACACTCTTCCATGATTTGGTTCTCACACTCCCACCAAATATAAATCATGCCACTGATTCAATTTTGTAGCATCCATTTAGCCCATTAAACTTTCCTATGGAGATTTTTACTTCAGTGTTTTAATTTTTTGAACATGACTCTTCTCCTTTGATTTTTGATCATCTCAGCTTGCTGTCCTCTGCATTCACTCAATTATTCCTTCCTACCCTGCTTCCCTTTTAGTTATCCCACTCTCCTTTCAGAGAAACCATAGGTTCAAGCTTCTTACCGATGATGTTTTATAGGGTGTTATTGCTTTGTCTATACATGATTATCTCTCTTGTCTAGTGGATGCCACAGAATTATTAATTTGAGGAATCAGTGGTTCATATTCCATTTCTTCCTCTCCCTCACTGTGGTCCAAATAAATCCATCAGTTTTGAGTTTGCATTTCTTTCTCTCTAACCGTCTACCATCTCTCTGGCACCATCCCTTAAATGTTCCACAGATTTTCAAAAGTCTGTGTTCCCAGTGAATTTCCATCCTGACCATTCTTCATTAATGGAAAATATCATTCTTGTCTTTTTTAAAAAATATCCTTTTCAAGGAGCTAAAAATTCTCCTAACCAAAATTCTGCTGAATTTTCTCTGTCTTGTGGTGCTACAGATCTCTTTACGGACAAGTGAGATGAAACTTAGTGAATGGATGGGCCAACAAAGTCCTTTTCTACTTGCCTTCAGGTATTGAGAGCCACACTGACTTACAAAGATTCATCATGAGTTAGCCCATGATCCATTTTCTTACTTTGGGGCCATCTCTTCTAAAATTTTCTGAAAAATCCAACTCAGATTCTGAGGGTATGTGGTTAGACCAAATGAGTTTGGGGGATTTTTATGAGTGTTTCCATTCATATGCATTCAATTGTTTACTTGAACCTGTAGGCCTTCCAGTGGGAAGCTAGATAGGTTGTAACGAAGTCTATCTACCAAAGTACACTTCCAAGAGAAATCAGTGCCACTGGGGATGGCAGTGATGGGGGCCGTCAGACAGCAGGACAGCTTCATGCACATGGCAGGGACTTGAGATATTTCTTAAAATTGAGAACTCAAGAAGCAAGAAGAGCATTTCTGACTATGTGTGGCTCTCTTAGTCCTCATTAAGTAGATAAAAACACAGGAAAGAAAAATGCCAGGTGATAAGTGGAAATATTTGAGGTTTTATAAATGCATGTAATCATAATCACATTATAAGTTAGAATTCACTCAACCAGGATGGAGTCTCAAATTTTTAAACATGCAACCATTTTCTATTTTGACATGTTTGTATAGAGTTTAAATAAAGCAGTTTCAAGTTTATCTATTTTCAGAGTATACTACAGAGCAATCTGTGGTTTGAGTACCTTCTTAAATAAGGACACATGCTTCTCTGTTATGTGGTTTGGTCAATGGAATCTTTGTAATTAGATGTATAAGCTCTTCCCTTATCAGCAATTTGAAGAAGTTCTGATGATTTTATTTGAGAACTTGACTTTTAAAAATGTAGCAGCACTCTTTCAATTCTTCATATTCTCTATTTCTGTTATTTTAGTTTATTCATGATCACTTGCTTCTGTGAATGTCACTTTTAAATGATTACTTTATTTAAAAGTGAGCCCAATGCATTTTGGTAGTACCAAAATGTTCACTCATTAAAACTAGTGACATTAAGTCATATTGCTTTTATTGCATTGGTTCTAAGAAAATCTTCAGCCTAAGCAATACCAACTGTATTTCAATAGACAAATTAATCTTTTTTTGAAAGCCTCATCTAATCTCCCTTGTTCGACAGGAAGTTTTCTGCCTTGTAGGCATTTGTGATCTTTTGGCAATAAAGAAGAAATATGATCTTTATAAGTAGAACTTTAGATGATTTTTTTTAAGGAGGAACACATAAATGTTCTAAAAATAAGATTGACTCTACTTGAACACAAGCTTCAGAGGGAATGGATTTATAAAGTATTTATTTCTGCTAGAAATGCCATTTGGCAGAAAAAGCACTTTCTTATAGCAGGCTGAGAATAAGTTAGAGGCAACCATGGCAAAACCTTAATTTATGAAAAATAGCATTTGTAGTTTTTCAGACTTCTGACCTTGAACAAAACCTATTGATTCAGATTTTTTGCGGGGGAGGGTCTATGGAGAGTATTCATTCTATCTGATTTGTAAGGTCATTATGAAGATTAATGATGGTTTTCCAGGGATAAGTTCTGTGTAACTTCTTTTAACAAAAATGTATTAATATTGTACTTGTCAATGAACTTAGTGCAAACTGAAGTTGCTCAGCCAGTCATGCTGCCAGCTGTCACCTCTCACTAGACAGGGAAGTGGAGGGGAAGTTTTATTTTGGTGTGCCTTCCCAGTTTGTAACCATTTGCTAAGGACCATCTCAAAACGAGTCACTCTGTTCCTAATTACTCTGGGCGATGTTGTCTGCTGGCTCTGATGGTTTCCCAGGGATCTGCAGCCAAAGAAACATGTTTGAAGTTTTGCCTCAGTGTGCATGGGACACTTCCAGATGTACCACACAAACTCAAGTGGCAGATGCTTGGATATCCGGTAGGAACTTCTCCCCAGTACATGATTTCCAACAAGCAGTCATCAGTATTATCCCAATAGACTGTTTGTATTTTAGAATTTTATGTCTAGCACTGACATTTCATAGGAAGTAAAGATTGAGGGATTCACTAACATAGACTGTGGTATAACAAGAGGCCTCATAAGTGGATGATGATATATAATCTGGTTGGGGGATGGGGGTGAGAGAAGAATGGAGGAACTTTAGGTAGAGGGAAATGAGAGGGAGGAGGGAGTAGGGGTATGAAAGATGGTGCATGTGTGATTACACGAGTGGTGTGAATCTACATCATGTACAACCATAGGAACAAAAAGTTGTACGCCATTTGTGTACAATGAATCAAAATGCAGTCTGTAAAAATGAAAAAAAAAAACATGGAAAATATTATCTTCCTAGAATTCCAAATTTTGGACTAGATGTAGACATTGAATTCAGAAGAAAACAACAAAGATACGATTCTTTTCCTGTGAAACTTCTGTTCAAATAGGACAAATACATGTGATGTAAGTTTAGGTCTAAGTTTAATATGCATATGCTGAACTATATACAATTATGAACCTTTCTTTAAAAAATGTAAAATAGCATATGAAAATGGGTATTTATTTTGAAAATCAAAATAGAAAAAATGTAAATAGGCAAAAATCATAAATATAACAAAATCTCCAAAAATATATTCATTTAAAAAAATGACTTCCCAGCCGGGTGTGGTGGTGCATGCCTGTAATCCCAGCACTTGGGAGGCTGAGGCAGGAGTATCTCAAGTTGAAAGCCAGCCTCAGCAACTTAGCGAGGCCCTAAGTAACTCAGTGAGACCCTGCCTCTAAATAAAATGCAAAATATGGCTAGGGATGTGGCTCAGTGGCTCAGTGCCCTGGGTTCAACTCCCAGTACCAAAAAAACAAACAAACAAACAAAAAAAACAACTTCCCAATACACTGCTAAATATCATTCCTTGCCTTCAATTCTTATCTCTGTACTCTCTTGATCTTGCTTTATATGATAATAATTTTGGGAAATTGTCATTAAAAAGTTGATAGGTAACTGAGGTTCCCTTTAGAGTGGTTATTAAAATAATGCTTTTTTAGAGTATTGAGAAGCATAAAATATGAAAATTTTCACTCAGAACTTCGAAGTATTTATATTACTGTAAAGGAATGAGCTCTACATTCAGAATTTCTGATAAACTGTGTTTTGTAGGATTCTTTTTACTTGAAATTCACTTCTAATAATGAGGTCAACAATCAGTAAGCCAGGGTTGATCAGCACTATGCATTATATATCAAGAAAGATACATAGTCTGCAAGTGTTGCTGTGAAAAAATAGGTGAGACTAGATACTTTATAAAGAAAAAAAAGGATTATTTAGGTCATAGTACTGGAGAAACAGGAGCATGGTACTAGCATCAGTTTCTGGTGAGGAACTCACGGTGGATGGCATCCCAAATTTGGAGTATACACGCATGTGAAAGAGAGATGAGAGAGGAAGTAAGAGAATGTTTTGATAAAACTGAACTTAGTTTGTAAGAGCCTGCTCCTGGAATAACCAATCCAGACACAGGAGACTTAATCCATTCCTGAAAGATGGGCTTTAATCCCTTCTGAGGGTGGTGGGACTGGGTCCTGACAAGCCATGGGCCCCAACAAACCATATTCCAATCATAGCAAGGTGAACTGCCTCTTTGAGTATATAAAAAGTCTAACTCTGATTCTAGAAGTTTGAAAATGAGAAAAGCAATTCCAAGTAGGACTAAACAATCTCTAGTAGCAGGAATGCTTTTCTCAGACACCTGGATCAGGATGGGGGTTGGTGTTCCTGTTAGTGCTGCAAGATGCCCACTGTCTGTGAGCAAGGTGTGCACAATTTGTCAGAGCATGTTTTTTTCTTTTTTTGCTTCTCTCATCTTGGGCTATATCTATGTTATAAAAAAGGAACTATAAATATATGCTAAAATTATTTCATCAGCTTAAGATTTCTGTATAATACTCTCAAATCAGGTTAGCTGGACACTGATGGAGGGATTGTTAACTCAGATTAATTGTTGTCACTTCTCTGGTGTGGAGACACTGTTGTAGTTCTCGAAAAAGCAGGAAGCACTTAGTAGAATGTCATACTCCCAGATGAGGTTTTTCACTAATTTAATGATGGTGATGAAGATGAAAGTGAGTGCTGCAATAATATACATTTAACAATATTTGCTCCATTACTGTAGGCTGTGATTATCTGAAATGTGAGCACAGTAATAGATGTCATTTTGATTTGCACTCTAGGACAAGTAAAATAGTTGCATGTCAACCAGGATGAGATATATAGAATGTGCTAAACCAATCTTGTCATTTAATATCTGATGAAGTACGAATGATCACCCTTCCTGAAAGATGTCAGTTTCTCCTGGTGGAACACTAGGCATTGTTGTTATAGCCAGTACAAATTGCTGTCTAAATGTATGCTCGATTTAACAACTGTCTGTTAAAGTTATCAGCACATTCCAACATCCATTATACAAAAGAACCCCTTGATGCATTGAGGCAGAAGTGATTATTAAAATGATGCAGGAAAGGGGAATATCCTTTGGTTCACCTTATAAAACCAGCACATGCAATAGTTTGGAAATCAGGATTTTTATAGCATGGGGATATATAGTATAAATTTGATGTTGCAGTAAAATTTTAAAAAGAGAGAAAGAGCAAAGAAATAAAAATTTTTCCATATTGCAGACAAGCTAATCCCTGCTCTCCCAAATCATAAAAGCATAACACACCCAGCAGGTGTTTTAAAACTTAGATTAAATTATTTGGTAACACATTATTATTAATTTAAAAAATACTGGAAAGGGAATATAAAAAGTGTACTGTTGACATAATGGAAGAGAGGATATTTAAAAACAAATATAACCATAATGAGTTTCAATTAGATGCATTTTGTTCACAAACAGCAATTACTAGAATATTAACTGAAATACTGGACTTTTAGGTCATGGTTTATTTGGAAATGTTAGAGAGGCTGGGGGAAAACAAGGAGGGGAATTAGCTATATCAAATATTTCAAAGAGAAAATATGGCTGCATATTAAAATGAGAATGTTAATAAAGTATTCTGTATGCCATTCTGTATCCATACTCTATAGGCATATGCTAATCAAATAAAAGTGGAAAATATAGTACATATTTAAATATATTCAGTTTTCATGAATTAAATCTGACAAAATTCAGTAAATATTCATCAAGCACATATACGTACCTGGCCTTGTATAGATACTGTGGGAAATAAATGTGATGACTTCTCACCCTTCTTTATGCAGGAATAACTATGACATTTCTGACTCCAAATCATATGAACATTTATAGGAAGCCATATGGAATGGAGTTGAGAACCATACAAGCATGGGTTTGAGTCTGAGTTTGCTACTTGCTTATTGTGTAACAATGATAAATTTATTTAATCATCCTAGCCTCAGTTTTCCCTTCTGTAAAATGAGGATAAGTTATCTGTTGCATAGGATTCCAAGAATGAAATTGGATTTAGCTTTAGCTTTAGTCCAGGGTTCAGTGCTCAGGGGAAGTCTCAATAACTGAGATTACTTCTGCACTTGTCTGTCTGCCTCACTAGATGGTAAATCCTTCAAGAATGACCCATATCAAAGAATAGGCCATTACTTACTTTTGAATCTCATGTGCTAGATGCATCTAGTTCTCTATTTGCATGTACTTGGCAAAACTGATGTTCTCATCTTCAGTGTATGTATTTGTATGTAGATTTACATTGAAGTATTTCAAATAATAACTATGTGAGTATACACACTACCTAGGTGCTATTTAGAGTTAGGAAGAAACCTTTTTAATTTATTTTAATGCAAAATTTTTGTCTTGATGTTTGAATTTTGGAAGTAAATTGTCTTGGCATTATACACCATTTGAACTGTTGAATAAACAAAAGATAAGAAAATATTGAAATGTTAAGTATGTGAAGAAGATTATTGAGGATGCTACTTTAAAGGCCACAACATAATCTAAAAGCATGACCAATCCATTGGACATATCTGGAGCAAATATAAGGCATGATAGCATTTACACCCGAAACTGATTTTAGCAGCTAGATAGGAATCACAATAATTTTAGAGGAGAGTAATGGACAAAGAAACTAGAATAACAATTTGCAGCAAAAACCTGTGACAATTCAGTTCTTTTCTATCTTTGCTACCTTGAAACCACCTTCGATAATGTACTCGGAACCAAGACAAAGCCTTATCCAGATGAAGGTAGCAGGGCCAGTACCTTTTAATGCTGGTAGTTTTAAAGTTTACTTTTCACTTCTACATGGCATACCTTCAGTGTAGGATAGACAGAGTTAGATTTTTTAAACCCGTAAAAATTCAAGTTACAGGCCTTCACTCAACTTAAATTGTAGACTGTAGGCACAGAGTTCTTCAGCAAACTTGGATTGATTCCATTCCTCCTTTGTAGAAGTTTACTGAAAATGGACCAAGCAACCAACACATCTTTCTCTATCATTTACCCTAATGATACTGTCCTGCCTGTGGTTTACCCAGCAAGGAACTTAGAAATGGGTTTGATGTCATGTTTGCATGGGCTCAGAAGGCTCACCACTTGAGGCCTCACCACGCACTGTCTACTCACTCAGACTGTGCCTTATTTTTAGCATGGCTACACACATTATGCAATGTTCAGTTGCTAAATTCTGCATAGGTTAAGATCAAGTCAAACTGAGAGTGAAAACAACACCAGCAACAAACACAGGATCTGGAGTCAAGAGTCAAAGTCCCACGTGACCAAGCTCCTTTCAGTTTTTTGTTCTTCCCACTACAACACATAATTTTCACATCATTGTTTTTGATGTATCTATGTTTTGGTCTATGAAAAGAAAAAGGACTGAAGAAGGAACGTTTTATGCTTTTAAAAACATTTCCTAAAATTTCACATAGATTTTGATTCCATCATTGAGCAGACAGTGAACAGGTGGACTTTCTACATCTATAAGGGAAGCTGAAGGATGTGATCTTAATTCCTTAGGACCATACGCTAAATAAAAACTGGTGGAATCGATCACCAAAGGGAAGGAAGATGGACACGGGATTCATAGTCTCTGCCACAAGAAAGTTACAAATTCCATTTACTCCCCACAAAACTTTTCGGAATTACTCAGGCATTTATTCACTTTGGTAATATGTAACTCAATAAAAACTTGTTGACATAGTTTAAATTAAAATATGTAAATAAAATACCATTCATAGTTAAAATGAATAAACAAATGATATAGCCAATGGATAATCATTAAAAGATGACTTATGAATGTGGTGGTGATAATTTTTGTGTCAAAATTCAGAACACAAGAAGTAAGTAGGATGAAATACTAATGGAAATAGAAGAAAATATAAGCAAGACTATAATTGAGGATGTTGTGGGAAGTCATGATTGTATGATATTTATGCTAACATGATGCCCTTGAAATTCTGAACATAAAAATCACGTACTTGTTCTTAAATAAATATGTGACATCAGAAATAAAGTATTGCTGATTGCACATTGCTGTATCAACTTTAAAGGTGAATTACTAGTATGGAGTAAAAAAATGCCTGGATTTTAATATCAACTTTATATTTAAAAAAAGAATATGGAGAAGTGTGATGATATTCACAGTTAGTTAGAACCCCTTTGATGGAAAGAAACTGCTTTATGGGAAAATACATTTATGATATTTGGGGGTAGAATTTAAAACCTGTACAACAGATTAGAGTAAGACTTCTGAGGATTCAAAGCCAGCCAGCAAGAGAGGAAAATGATTCAGAATCTTTGGTGAAAAATGGGAAGGAAATTTTCAGAGGTAGAAATGGAGAAATGGAACATGAGTGATAAAAAACACATGAGCTGTAAGCACTGTGAGCTCCTCCTCTGGTCCCCAAATCTGGAGGTGCCTATATATTCTCCAAATATTTATCATAAATGTCCTCTCTCACTTCCCCTTGAGTCCTATAGGTCTGCATTGTGACAAATGTTGGCATCTAGGGTGTTTTAGGACAAACAAGCAATAAAACAACACAAGAACAGGGAACAGTGGAAATGCATGAAATTAGAGGGTTAAGAACTTGCTAAAAACATGGGGAGGACTAGAATTCTTCGTGAGATGGACATGGAAGTCTAAGTCAACTGACTTAAATCTGTGAGTCCAAAGAAACACTGGCTTATATCTCATAACGGCCATTACTTTTTTGTCCTTCACTTGTTTCAATTTTTTATTCTGAAATCATTATATGTGGACAGGAAGTCGGAGAGACAGTAAAGGGTGTTACCATGCATCTTTACTCACTTTTCTTGAAGGTTACATTTTATATATCTATAACATGCTACACTATCAAAACTGGACAACTCTCATTTGTGCAATGTGTCCATATAGTTCGATCCATACATACAGATGCATGTAGACACCACAGTGATTAAAAAAAAAAAAAGCTCTTCCATCACATGCTACTTTTTCAGGGCCACAATCACCCCTCCTCCCACCCCCACTGTATTCCCAACCTCTGGAAACCACTAATTTCCTCTCTATCTACATCATTTTGTTGTTTCCAGAACATACATACATGAAATTATGTTGTCTGTAGCCTTTCGGGATTGGTTTGTCTTCACTCAGCATAAAACCCTTGCAGCAATCCCAGTTGTCTCAGTTCTACTTAGCTGCTGAGCAGTGTTCGGTGGCTTGTCTATCCCGCAGTTGTATCGTGCTGCTTGAGTTTGGTTTTGACTACCAAGGATAGATCTGCTATGAACAATTGTGTGCAGGGTTTTGTGTGGACACACTCTTATCTATCTGGGATAAATGCCCAGGAGTTGTATGCTGGCTGTTTGGGAATGTATGTTTAGTTTTTCAAAAACCATCCACTTGTTTTCCATAGTCATGGTCTCAGTTTATGCTATCCAGTCACCAGGGATGTTGAACATCTTCTCAAGTGTTTATTTTCCACCACAGACACTCTTTGGTGAAATGTCTCTTCATAAGTTTTATTCATCTTCTAATTTTTTTCTTAACTTTCGAGTTTTGAGAATTCTTTAAGTATTCTAGGTTTGGGTGCTTTGTGAGATATGTCTTAAGAAGATGTTTTATTTTTGTCTGTTGCTTGTCTTTTCATACTTTTAACAGGATCTTTTTGGCAGAAAAAAATCCCTTTTTTGAAGAAGTTTATCTATTTTATTATTTAATAGATGGCACTTTTGGTGTTATGTCTAACAACTGTATTTTAAGCCCGAGTTCTTGAGATTTTCTTATATTATCTTCTAAAAACTGCCTAGCTTTGCTTAATATAAAAATCTATGATACATTTTAAGATGAATTTTTAAAAATATACATGACTTACTTTGAAATTTGCTTTTTTGCCTATGAATTTCCTTACCTGCAAATCCATTTCCAGAAAAGATACTAAATTCTTTTTTTTTTTTTTTTTTTTAACAACTGCACTCTCAGTTGACTACATTAGTGCAGGCTGTTTCTGAGTTTTGTGCTTTATTCCACTGATCTCTGTGCCTCTCTGTATAACAAGTCAAGAAGCCTAGATTAAGGCAGCAAAGTATTTTGAAATTCAACAGAATGATTTCTCCCACTCTATGTTTCATTTTCTAAATTGTTTTAGCTACTTTAGTTCCTTCACCTTTCCATATAGGGTTTAAAATAATCTTGTCTGTATCTACAAAATAACCTGCCTGTTTTTCGATAGCACTTGTGTTCGCTTTATATAAAACTTGGGTAAAACAACAACCATACTTTGCTGATGTCCATGAACAGGACATGTCTTCATTTATATCTCTTTGTGATTTCTTTCATCAATATTTTAGAGTTTTGACATAGAATGCCTGTAAATATTTGTTATATTTATACGTATTTCATGTTTTGACTAATTAAAAATTGCTCTGCAGTTTTAATTTCTTTCCACATGATCATTGCTAATTTATTGAAACATAATTCAATTTTATGTGTTCATCAATTATCCTTCACCCTTGCTGTGCTCATTTCTAGTGCAATGAGCTATTTGGAGATGTTTTGTGAGGACTTCTGTATAGACGACCATGTCATCTGCAAATAGGAACAGTTTTATTTATATTTTTTCACCCCAATCTTTATCTTTCTATCATCTTTTTCACCTTATTGTGATGGATTGAAATTTTAGTGTTGTATTAAATAGCAATCGTGAAAACAGATATCTGAACTTATCCCAAGTGCAACGAGTAAAGCACCAAGAATATCACTGTCAATTATGATGCTTAGATACAGGATTTGGGGTTTTGTTTTTGTTTCTGTTTTTTTGGGTGGAGGGGATGGTAAATGACCTTTATCAAGTTAATAAAATTCCTTTTTAATCCTAGTTTTCTGATAATTTTCTTAATCAAGCATAAAATATGTCTGATGGATTTTCAGGTAACAGTGGGCAAGATCATGTGATTATTTTTCCTGTTAAACCTATTAATGTGTTGGATAATATTAAGGTTTTTTGTTTGTTTGTTTGTTTGTTTTTTAACCCAGGAGTATGCTACCGATGAGATAATCATGTCTTTTTCTTTTTTTAATTTTATGGCAGGTTCTCACTGAATTGCTGAGGCTGGCCTGGAATTTGTGATCCTCCTGCCTAGGCCTTCCAAGTCCCTGGGGTTATAGGCCTACACTACCACACCCAGGAATAATAAGTTTTGATGCCTATCCAGCCTTGAACCTTTGGAATAAGCTCCAGTCGATTATGGCATTTCATTAAGAATGTTGCTGAATTCTATTTGCTGATTTTTTGTTATGAATTTTTGTGTTTATATCCATAAATTTGGGGGTATGTTCTTTTTTGTTCTATCTTTATATGGTTTTGATATCAGGGTAATTAATACTGGCTCCATAGAAATGGAAATATTTTTATTCCTCTGTATTTTCCTTTTGAATGAAATTGGACAGTAATGGTATTTTTTTTCTGTAAATGTTTATCTTGATCTGAAGATTTCTTTTTGGGAAGGCTTTAAAATGAGAAATTCAATTTCTTTGATAGTGATAAGGTTATTCAAATTTTGCACTTCAAATTAGATGAATTGTCTTAGTGTGTGTATGTCATGGAATTGCTAAATTTAATCATGGTTGTCAAAGTTTCGTGGAAGAGTTCCTTCTAGCATAACCTTATATTTTTCATACCTGCAGGGTCTTAGGACTTAATTTGTTGAGTTTCTGAAACTGGAAATTTTTATTCCTCTCTTTTTTTTCATCGTCATTCTTGATTGAAGTTTGTGGGTTTTATTAAACTTTTCAAAGAGCAAGGTTTTTTCATTGATTTTTTTCTCTATTGTTTTGTCTTTATTTTCATTGTTCTTTCTGCACAATTATATTTAATATTTCTTTTCTTTTGTTCCCTGGGTATATTTTTTCTTTCTTTCTGTGTTGCTTTTCTCTTTTTCAGTACTCCATTTATTTAGAGTCCTACATTTCCCTTTTAGGACTGCTGTAGCTGTGTCCTACATATTTTGGCATTTGTATTTTTGTTTGCATTCAGTTTCAGAATGTTTTCTTCGTTTCCCTTCTGACTTCTTCTTTGATCATAGATTATTTTAAAGGGTGTTGGTTAGTTTCCAAGTACTGATTATTTTCTCATTATCTCTTTGTCAGAAGTTTTTAGTTCAATTCATTATGGTCAGAGAATACACTCAATGTGATTTCAATCACTTAAAATTTACTGATGCTTGCTTTATGCCCCAGATAGATTATGGTCAATCTTTGTAGTTGTTCAATAAGCTCTTGAGAAGAATGAGTATTTTGCTGTCATTGATGGAATGTTCTATTGAATGTCGAGTAGATGCTATTGGTTAATGGTGTTTTGAGCTCTTATATATTCTAACTGATTTGAAATTAGTTGCTCTATTAATTGTAAAAGTACGAATGTTGAAGACCATCTGTAATTGTTAGTATATTTTTCAGTTCTATCAGTTTTTAGACTGTATAGTTTATAGATTTTCTTTTTAGTTCCTATACATTTTGGATTGCTATTTCTCCCTGATGGGTTTAGTCTTGATCATCATATAGTATTCCCCTTTATCCCTGGAAATTTTCTTTCCTTTAAAATGTTCATTATCTAATATTAACATAGCCATCCCTAAAATCTTTTGGTTTATGTTTGCATGCTATAACTTTTCACATGCAGTTGCTTTAAATCTAATGAGATTGTATTTGAAGTTGGTTTCTTATTTTATTTTTGATCTCTATTTGATTTACATGTTTTCTTTGTCTTCCATCCTGCAAGTTACTTGAACATTCATCTATAATGTTTTTGGAAATTGTCCTTGACACCAAGCCAATTGAGGGCTGAATTGCTTATTACTGCCTAGCGTGGATACAGCAACACTTCCCCATTTTATGTGCATTAACTGAGGTGGACTTGAGGTTGTGGTCTTTGCTGTTCTGTTAGCCTGGAGTAGAAGTTATTCTAGTGTTCCCAGACCTGCTAGGTCTTCCTTTTTCTTTTCTTTTTTTTTTATGGTCTATACTCCTTGACATTTTCAGGTGGTTGACTCTTTAGCATCCAGTCTGACAGATAAGAGGCAAAAAAAGTAAGAAAATAAATAAAAATAGAAAAGGGGGGAAAAACCCCTCTTTGTTATACACACTGCTCCATGAATGTGTCCCAACATCTCTATTCTGTTTCTTTCTCTCCTCCTTTCAGTATTTCCTTATATTTGATTTATTAAACTTCTCTAACAAGTGAGAGCAGTTACTTGACAGAACAGTGAATTCAAAGGTGGATATTTACAGGGATTAATATCTGGGATCAAGGAAGGTTATAGTGGATGTTTCAAGATAGAGAATGACTGCATTGGGAAAGTTCATGATAAAATTTACTGAACTGGTGGATACGGTTCTGTTATGCGGTGGCAAGAACTGTGCCTAGGTAATTACTCTCTTACATTGACAGAACAATCAACAGTATACAGGAGGAAATTCTTTATCCAGGAAATTTCCTGAAACAAATGGTTAAGTTATTTGCTGATTTACAGCCTTTTATTCTTGGGGAAGAATTTCATGGAAGAAATATTGTCTTATTGACAAAAGTAGTCTCTGTGATAATAACTAAGCTATGTGGGTGTATCTGAACTCAGGGTTAAAGTGGTTGAAAATATGAAGTAATACTAAGAGGTAGAAAAGAAAAACTATAAGAAAATTATAATAAATGAATCCATCTAGTGAAAATAACATTTTTTCATGTACAATTAAGTCGTATCTCACCTTCGTAGATCTTCTACATTAAAATAGAGTTTTCCATTCCTCAGAGTCTCTATAAGCTTACATTTTAAATATGGTAAATATAATATTTAAAGGTAAATGTATATTTAAATATACATTTTACACCTTTAAGAAGGTTTTAAATCTTGTATTTTTTTCAAAGAAAGTAAGATATATTTAATTTTAGTTATCACCAACACTAAGATAACTTTTTTCAAGAAAATCCAAGTTTTACATCAGATTACCTTAAAGGACATTTTAAAAGTAAGCATACACCAGGTATGGTGGTGCACACCTGTAATCCCAGCAACTCAGGAGGCTGAGGCAGGAGGATGGCAAGTTCAAAGCCAACCTCATCAAAAGTGAGGTGCTAAGCAAATCAGTGAGACCCTGTCTTTAAATAAAATACAAAATAGGGATGGGGATGTGGCTCAGTGACTGAGGGCCCCTGAGTTCAATCCCAGTATCAAAAAAAAAAGTAAACATACATACTTGTAGCTTTATTTTTGACCATTAATTCTTGTTTATAATACTATTATGAGAACATCATTCTCAGAATCTAGAACAGAACTCAGGATGAATGAGTAAAGGTAAATATTAAGCCATTTTTGTTTATTAGTTTGTTTGTTTAGTTGATGGAGTTCTCAGAAACATTTCGCATCCTCAGGACATGGATTGCATTCAGAAATTGCTTATAGATTTCTTTCCTTTTGTATGAACCTCCAAGGGGTCAGTGTATCCTTCTGTACAACTGCTCTGCTATTCCTGTAGCAGTTATCATACATAGCTCCTCTTCCTTCCCATGCCTAAATATGGAAAATACACAATTTTGAAGGAATGGAAAAGAGGTACAGTAGTGATGTTTAAGATCTTTTTAACATTTATATTTTGCATGATTTATTAACAGCTTAGCAAGAAAGAGGCATTTTATAGTTTTTATTTTACTCAATTATTGTTCTAAGGCTCTTTATCCTCTAATGAAATACAAAGAATTTTTTAGTTCATTTCAAGGTGATTTTATTTTAGATATTGTCTTTTTGAAATATGGTTTCTATAGAAACTGTGTAAGTGTAGTGACCCTTAAAGATGCACTTCAACACATTTACTGTCTTGCAAAAGTTTTCACTGTCTTTCCTCAGTATGTCATGCCCATGGATTTCAGTATCCTAAATTAAATCTAATATAATTCTAACACCATGATGTAGATTTTTAAGGACAAATATTCTCATTTTCCCAAAGAATAAGGGTTACCTTGTACAATAGAGGTAAAATCTGCAAGGATATCTTTGGATTAGTTTGTGATTACATTTGACGTCATTTTAGATTAAAAATTTGAGGTCGGTATTAATGCTCATTTTAGAACTCTGGTCTTCATGATGTTATCCTAAGAATATTTAAAGATTATGTTTAGTGAATTGAACATAAGAAATGGTTTCTTCAATTATAAATCTCATGTCATATGTAAGTCTTTTACATATTCTACATTTGTTTTATTCTTTATTGGTCTGAATTTAATGCTGGATGCTCATGGAAAGTAAGTTTGGGAAAAAGTTAATGTGGATAAAAATCAGGAACTTATGTTACAAAATAGGTTTTTATTTTTTACTTATTGTAGTAAATAAATGTGAGAATTTTCTACTGAATATTAAAATCTCATATTATATGACTGATTCAAAGAAAAACCCATTATATCTTATAACTCCATCCACAAGAGATGGAAACTATTTTTTCCCATCTTTTTGGTGTGAATTTGGCCATTTGACTCGGTTTAACATAGGTAGCACTAGCAAATGTGAACATAGTGCCTGTGAATTCATATCAAATCCATAGAATCTTAAAGAGAATGATATTTATCAAAGTACTGTCAATTTTACTAAAAGTGAGGGAGTTCAAATTAGAAAGTGTTTTGGGCCCCCAGCTTAATAAAGATACAAAATACGCTAAGAAAAGACTTACATACTTTTCTAAAGGGAAAGATGACAGAGAGCAGAATCAAGAACCATGGAGAAAAATAGACTTAGGAATTTCTAACAGAGAACAAAATCCATCTCCAATCAAGAAAAATGATTTTTTTACAGAGTAATGAGAATTGACATCATGTGCTTTGCTAAATTTCAGAATTGCTATGAAGCAGTGCCTTTTATACTTTCTGTCTTGGAATGGGAAAATCTAGAATTCAGTCCCCATTCAGGGTAATTTATCTTTTTTAGTTCATAAATCACCGAATCAATAGGACATGAGTCATAGGAGATATATTTATCTTAGACCACATAGAGATTATAAGATGTTAAATATTTAGCCTGATGTTAAAATTTGTTAAGATTTTATTGGGAGTTATTGGAGAGATACATTATTTTGCAGGTATGAGGAATGAAAATAATTGTGGCCATAAGTTGGACTATTTTTCACCTCCTCTTATGAAGACAATGGAATCTATTTCTCTATTACTTGTGAAATATTCATCAATGGGATATTAGCAAATATTATATAAGAAGAGGATCCAAAAATCTTTGCATGGGGACTTTTCTTGTACTGAAGTTTTTGAACAAAATCACACTTAGCAGAAAGTGTGGGATCGGTCTGCAGGCTTATGGTAGATGCACAGTCCAGTGATCCATCTTTATTCTGACAATCTCTAAACGTGTGATTAAGGTATCCTGAGATAAGTCAGAAATATTTCATATCTGTTGAAACTTGACATTCGAAAACTGACTACAAATGCATGAATGAGCCCAAATGACCATAGAGATGAGACATCCCTCCTCAGCACTGATCAAATTGCTGACTCAGAGAAACATGAAAACATTTATAGCTATTGTTTTAAGATATAATATTTTGAGGAGTTTTAAAATATGGAATTATACATTTGATATTTCTTGCCACTGTAAATTCACTTATGTACTCAAAATTTTTATTATGCACCTATTATGTCTATTTTCTACCTTTGATATAAAATAGTTTTTATCAAATGAGTTTACCAAATTTGATACTAAAAATAAAATATAACATTAAATCTACAAGATATAACTTATGGGTAAATGGTTTATATTCTAAGGATATTGTAAAAAAATAATTGCATGCCTCATATGTGTACCTCCTTTTTCTAGTAAGAACCTACTGGTTTTCACTGCAAAATATCTCATTTGCCCAACGTCATTCCATATGTTTTGTTAGAGTTGATTTCACCTTCTTCTTCAGAGTGCAAATATCACCAAATCAGAGTATTAACTATCCTGCCTGGGGTGTAATACGGGGATGAGTATGTGACCTATTTAAATCAATTCCAGTGAGTCTCAGGAGCTGTTACTGAATTTATACTGGAAAAGAGATATTTTTCCTTTCTGAACAGCTGAGAGGATGGTGGTGCTGCCTGCCACCTTGCTACCAACAGGGGATAGGAGCTTATGCACTCCAAAGAGAATAAAAAAAATTAAGGTGGAAAGAATAAAGCTGAGTCTTTATGACAATATTTGAGATCTTGAACCCAGTTTTGCTTGAAAATGAATCTGCCCCCCAATTGTTTTAGTTTTCTGCACCAGAAAATTCCTTGAAGTCAATTTATATTGGCTTTAAAATATGAAACCAAAATAATTCTGGCTAATAAAATATCCTGGCATGACTGTATGTGTCACAATTTATGATTTGACAGACCTCCATTTACAAATAACAGTAGTAGTAGTAGTAAAATAAAGAAAAGAAAAAAATGCTCTTCTCCTTACTCTAATTTTATCCCTAAGGTTTGGTTTAATATATTAACAGATCATGGAAAACCCTTTCCAGATCCATATGGGTCAATCTTCCTGTGTAATATTCCTTTGGGCAGCTTCCAACTCTTCTTCTCCTAAACTTGTTGACTCAAACTCTTTGGTAAGAGGTACCATCTTCCTGATGCCTGAGGTTTAAAAGCAATTAACATAATTAAATAATCTATGCCCATTTACAAGTCAAATGCTCATTTTAAGCAATATATGTCTAGGATAATTAAAAGGCATATGTATGTCTAGACTTATACAAAGGAGAAATACATTTTTATTTTACTTACATGATGATATTCTAGCTTCTCTTTCTTATAGCAGCTTAGCATGTACCATAAATAATCCTGATTTTTAAAAATCTAGCAATTCATTAAGTATACCACTTTATTCTTTCATTGAGGCTTAATATAGGAAAAGTGAGCCTCAAGGAGGTATGTCAAGCAAAAAGGAATTAGCTACCTAGAAAACTAGAAGAATAGATATGAAAGAGCTGCACTGGACTTCTGGTTTCAAGGTCATAGCACTGTTACTGTGAAAGAGAGAACAAGAACGCATCCTTGGCTGCTACTCAATGTACTGCTTCAGTTTTTAGACACCAAAATGTAGGATTTAGCAACTAATGAAATTCTGTCTGTGACATCTTATTTGAAGAATTTCCCTCACTTCTATCTTCTCCAAATCCTACAGGTGTAATCTCAAATGCATTTAAAACCTTAACTGTAATTCATTCTGGAAAATTCCCTCTTGTCAGTGAGGGAAATTTGCTTGCTTATAGTTCAGCAATTCAAAGGCTGACTTTATCCCAAACCACCCTTCCAGTTAACCAACTGAAATGTGACCAGTCTGAATTATGATATGATTTCTAAGAGTTGTATGATACATACAAAATATACCATTAACTTTTATATTAATTGTATTTGGATATTTTGAGTTGAACAAAACATATTGCTAAAACTAATCTCACCTATCTCATACTTTTTAAATTTGACTACTGTTATAATTTGGATTTAAAATGTCCCCCAAAGGCTCAGTGTTGACAGTTGACTATTTTGAGATGGTGAAAACTGTAGGAAGTGGACTTGGTTGAAGGAAGTAGTTTACTTGGGGTGTGCCTTTGAAGAATATAGATTGTCTCTCTCTCTTTTCTCTCCCCCACCCTCTTTCTCATGCTTTGCTCCTTCAAACACTCCCTGCCATAATGTTATGCCTCACCATAGGCCCAGAAACAATGGAGGGAAGTCACTATGGACTGAAAACTCTCAAATTGTGAGCCAAAATAAATCTTTCCTTTTTTAAGTTGATTATCTCAGACATTTTGTCACAGCAACGGAAAGTTGACAAACACAGCTACTATGGCTCATCTTATATTTCCGTAGGGCAATGCTGGATAGGCCAATGACATAATAAAAAGTATGTATAAAGGAAATAACCTTAACACAAGATACTAAAGTTCTGTGGCTCAATGTAATGACAGTTTGCTTTCAGCTCGGTTGAAAAGTATGGTAGACTCAATGATTTCAACATGACTTTTTACAGCAACTATCTTCCATGTGGTGACTGCTTTGATCCTAAAGTTTCATCAAGACAAAATGGGACCTAATCTCTAAGAAAAGAACACTGTGTCATCTTGTTCTAGTAAACTGCTACTTTGTCCTAGAAGAGGATTACATTTCTTCTGTGAGCCAAACAAGTCACATGATCTTGCCTAATTCTAAGGGATCTGGAGACCATGTGGAAGTTTGTAAGATACTTGGTAAGCAATTCAGTTTCTGACACAGTCTTGTGATCTACATACATAATATCTTTTTGCTTCCTTCTCCCACGTAGAACACACAACCAACTCCTCCTTAAAGGAAGAGTACCAGAATGTACTGTGCAGTTAATATATTTAACTCCACCCCAAGATCTCTAAGGGGTGACAACAATCTCTATGTCAGATTTGAAGGTAGCTCTTGTTGAACTTGAAGTCTATAAAACAGTGAAACCTACACTATTCCTGTCAACATTCAGCCAGTGCACATTAGTAGAGTAAGAACAGGATACCAGCATAAGTACATTCAGAAAGGGGAAGAGTGAAAGACACAGAATAGTCACTAACCTCTTGCAATTCTACCTCTTAGGGAGATACTGGTGGAGAATGTTCTTTAATTAGTTCCTGATTCTGGTATCTGGAAGAAGGCCCCAAACCCATTGTTCATGATGACTTCTGTCTGGTTCTGCTTTCCAGCCAGTGTTCCTTTCCACTTTTCCTCTTGGTTCCTCTGGAGTAGATTCTGGGGAAAAGATCTCCTGAAGGGGTGAACATCTCTTTTGGTGCTGATAAAAGGGTATTGCCCAAATATAACATAAGACAAATAAACGTGGACTATTTCAATCTATGATTATGGTTTCATTGACAGTCCAACTTTCTAAAAGTCTTAGCTTTTTGTCTGTTTGATTCAAGTCGGATTCACGGGTCAAGAGCAAGGACTACAGAGCATTTTGAAACAAAATTTTCACATCAGCAACATTTCTGAATTTTTCTATTATAAACCCTTCTCTCCTGACTTACTATGGACCAATTATAGAGCTTTTGTGGCAAGGTCTCAATCTGAATTCATTCTTCTCATTGGGTTAATTTATGTCAATGAAAGACCCCACAATCTTAGTCTAATGTTTGCACTGAGAACTTGCAATCATTTGAAAGTTTTAATGGACATTTTTTTTTTCCTTCATGATCTTCATACTTTTGGAGCTAATAAGCAGGTACTTTTTTCCAACACTGCAAGGTTATGAATTAATGAACTTTATCTTTTCCCAATTCAGTTCTTTTTTTTTCTGAACTGGGATAAAAATAATACCATGGTCTGAATATGTCACCCATCCAGTCTACGTGTTAAGAGCCAGTGGAGCCATGGTGTCAGGACCATCCCAGTCTTCATGAAGGCAAAGTCCAGAGAGGCTGTGAGGACTGGCATGCCCCTGAGATCAAATAACTGTAGAGCCACCAGCCTAAAATGTCATCCTGTGAGAACTGTAGATATAAGACTCCAAACTGTGAGAGCTGCTATTTGGGGTGCCCAGCAAGGCCATGGGGTCTTGACTTCTCTCCCAGTGTGTCCAGGGAATTGGGTGCTTGACTCCTGTTCCAGTAGGTCCAGACAATGGATCATGGAGCAAAAGACATTTTTTAGAGCATTTTAATCATACAGAATGCAGGATTTCATTGTGTCATAGTCATTTAAGCACATACCTTCCATCTCCCACTACCCTTTCTTGCCCTTGCCTTCTCTGTCTCCCTGATCCCCTTCCTCTTTCATAGTAGTCTTCCTGCTATATTCATGCCATTTTGTTCTTCCTTTTCTTTATTCTTCCACATGTGAAGGAAAACACGTAGGTAATACTTGTATTTCAAAGTCTGGCTTATTTCACTCAATAGTATGATCTCCAGATTCATCCACTTTGCAGCAAATGACAACATGATTTTATTCTCTCTATGGCTGAATGTGCTCCACTGTGTATATATGCCACATTTTTCTTATCCATTCATTTGTTGATATCTAGTGGAGTCATGGAGAAATAACCACTTCAGAGAGTCTATAGTAAAGGCCTGTGGGCCCCTAGGCTGAGTCTGGAGTTTATGTATACACACACACACACATACACACACATGCACATACACACGTACATATATATGTATATATAATGAAACATTATTATTGAAGAAAATACAAGTTTAATCATGGCTATCAGCATTACTTTTATTCAAAATGGAGAGAGAGACCTTTAAAAGTATTTTTAACATTAGCTGATTTGACCAAAAGATATAACTTTACATGAATACATTATATTATGCATCACCCGGACACTGGGCATATGTGGATATTTTTAAATGTATCTAGAGACCTTTATTCTTAGGGGTTTAGTAATGAAGGAATATTTTGGTTGGAATATTCATGGTGTTTTAGAAAAATAAAATTGTTAAATAAAGCAAATTTGAAGATCTTATTGAATTGAATACAGAGAAAACATAAACTACAGGTGTGTGAGCCGTGTTCTCATTGTGCCACTGTGAAAAAATACCTAAGAAAACCAACTTCAAGGAAGAAAGATTTACTTTGACTCTTTGTTTCAGAGGTTTCAGTTCTTGGTTACTTAGATCCACTACTTTGGGCTTGAGACAAGGCAAAGCATCATAGAAGGAAGGGTGTGGGGGAACAAAGGTTATTTGTTCCTTATTGAAGCAAGGAAGCACAGAGAGGTCGGGACGAGTCCAGAGTTCCAATACAAACTTCAGTGGCATGCTCCCAATGACTTACTATAACTACTTTCTCCATGTTCCATATCCTGAAGTGCTTACCACCTTCAAATAATCCAATTAGTTATGGATCTATAAACACAGTAATACATCAGGAGATCACAACCCTCATGATTCAATGAACTCCCAAAGGCTCCACCTTTAAAAATTGCTGTACTGGGTACTAACCCTTAACGGATGAATTTGGGGGGACATTTCAAATCCCAACCATAACAACTGGGTGAATTTGGTTCAGTGGCTAAATGAAGTTACCAAAGGCCCACTTTCCTCTTTTCTCTGCTTTCAGATATCAAAGTCATTGTATGGTAGTTTTCCCCTTATGATTCAAAAACGAATGGTACCTCCTCGTGCTACTTCCTTCTTCACATTTTCTGGAAAAGAGAAATGGGTCGTTTCTAAGACCCTTAAAAAAGGTCTTTTATAAGTGGAGGAAGCTCCTTGCCCATAAGAACTCAGCAAATGTCTTCCCTCATGTGTTTCCCTTAATTGAGTCATTTCCATGGTCCTGAATAAATACTTATGCTGATTGGTCCATCACCATTGTAAGATGGATAGAATTATTGTGATTGGCTTAGATTCCCCTCTGGAATTGAGGTAGGTTCTCCCAGCTCCAATATAGGTGGGTAGAGTAGAGTATCTGTGATGAAGTCAGTCACAATACTGGTTAGAAGCAGGCTTGCGTGTTGAGCCTATGCCAGAAGGTTGCCCAGGACTCACCATTCCTGAATATCTGAAGTCAGTATAAAACTGACAGCCTGTCAAAATGCTATGCTTTGCAGGCTGGGACTGTGCCTCAGTGGCAGAGCGCTTGCCTAGCATGTGTGATGCACTGAGTTCAATCCTTGGCACACATAAAAACAAAACAAAACAAAACAAAACAAAATAAAGTCGTGGTGTCCATCTACAACTACCTAAAAAAAAAAAAACCTTAAAAAAATGCTATGCTTTTTTTCCCCTGAAGGTAGTCATGTGAATTTAAGGAACGTAGTGAACATGAAAGCCAATGCTGCTCTGGCTTTCTCAGGAAACTAGAGAGGGATTCTGCAGTGTTCTGACTGTAGCTCCATAATGACCCCCTAATATGCTAATGATAGGCATAGGACAGTATTTGCAGAGTTTTGAGTGTGCTTTATGGGTCTAGGTTGGAAATTAAGTCATGGATGTAATAGGAGTACTGGTGTTTCAAGAAACATAATGAACCCCAGAAAAGTGCTGATGGGATAAAGAAAAACAGATGGAGATGCCAAAACATCATTTACCAACTTTATACTTCCCACCACTGTTGACCCAGGTTCATGTTTACAGAAAGCGAAATGATGATCACCATGATTCCCTCCTGTGAAATGATCTCTGGGTAGGATTTCTCTCCTAAGTACTTACTCATTTAAGTAATGGTCAAAATCATATTAATAAAAGCCCTTTCAAGAAAAAATTTGATTCCTCTACAGCTCAACATGATAATGACAGAGAAAGGTAGGGCATCTGTATACTTCCAGAATGGTGAGAATTTTTAAGTCAGAATGCACAAAAGCCTATAAAATTGGTTATGACAACTCCAGAGTCTTTTCCTCTCATCTCCTAAGTGAGGGTGTTTGGATTATGGATAGACTGCAATATTTCTGTCTTTTGAAACACCCTTGAGATACCCATGATACAGTGGGATAGATTAAGTTTTCCTTGTGGATGCTAACCCACCAAAATAATGGCACCAAGACAGTGGAGAGCCACTTAAGGAAACCTCAAGGAATTTCCAATTACGACAAATACAAGGGAGTTTGAATTATATGTACAAGAAATGAAAATGGTGGCAGTGACACAGAAATTCCCACCATTGTAGAATTATTGCTCTGTGGATCTGTGTGTGCAGTGAGTATTTGTAATCACTGAAATCATTGCAAGAGGCCTCTAAGCAAAGGACTTAGAGTGCTTTATTCAGAATGTAGTCAAGTCCACTTCTTACTCCTGGTATGCTTACTTGCTGCACCCTCTTCAATTCCCCTCAGTGCTTGACAAGGATTCCACTGAGTAATAAAGATGTTTGCAAGGTCTCATCTTCCTGGAAATTAGGGCCGTTGTTTCCTGTTGTCTTGTCTAATTTGCCTATGCTTGGGAATAATATTATATTGCATTTCTGGGAATTCTAGGGTCTTAGGGGATTTAGAACACAAGAATCAAACAGCTAATCATACTGGATGTAACCAAGAAAGGCCCTTGTTCTGGGGTGACAAAAGTATAAGTTGGAAAGAATGCTATGCTCATTTCCAGCAACTTAGGCTAATTGGCACTGCAGATGGTGACTACTCCCAGATGACCTAGGGCAGAAAAACACATTGTTCCCACCTTAACTCCAGACAAACAAGTCACAAACAAAGTTGTTAAGGCTAGAAAAATAGTCCCAACAATTCAGACATCATTTGATAATGCTTATTTGGTTAATGGAAAACTATGGTATCCTCCTAGGAAACCAGCTTCTGGTCCCTTAGATTTAGACCACCTTTATCTCCCACTGGCAGAATACACCTTGGTTGGCATCAAATATATTATAATGAAAAATGTACATGGAAAGCTCATTTCCCCTTTTTAGAATATTTAAAATATGTAAAACGCTGGTGTTTGCTTAGTTGCTCTGAACAGCTTTCTTGGGCAGGACGGGCTAATGCTTATTGGGCAAAAGTAGGAGGTGTACCGCTCCTAATTGGCCTAAAGCAGCTCAGTTATTCAATGATCCAGAGAAAGCTCAGAAAGAAACTCCCTATTGTTCCTATTAATCTAGTTATTAATCACATAGTGTAAGCTTATATGTTGTTCATAGAAATGGCTTCTGTGCACAATGTTCCCAGTAATATAGAAAGTAGAATTAGTTTAAGATTATATAGAAGAAAACTTAAAAACATTGTGAAGAGTTGATAATACTTAATCTGCTAACATGTTTTGCCTATTGTCTTGTAGTTTGTGTCAGTTTCCTTTTGTGTGGCCTCAAGATAGCGTACTCAAGCTAGAAGTTAACATATAAAAATGGTGTGTAGAAAAAACAAAGTTAGAACAGAACTTAGCCTCAGATCATTGAGTCTGTGTTGCTTTGTTCTCCACCTCATTGACGCCATCCCACTCACCAGAGAGCATCACGACCCTTGCGCTAGGGCTGGACCCCGGCTGGCACTTACTGAAAAACTACTTTTAATTCTCTGGAAAAGAATAACAATGTAGAATAGAGTAATCATTTCAGTGTCTCAAGCATAGACAAAAACTGGGAAATGAACAGAAACAGCTCAGATTGGATATTTGTCAGTACAGATTAAGTTGTTCTGAGGTAACAAAAACCTGTCTGATCTCAATGTTTTAACACAACACAGATTTGATTTTCACCCATTCTTACCAGTGCTGGCCACATCACATACACTCAGGAACTTACATCTTAATAGACATCTTCCCAAGAAGTTTAGCTACTTGACTTAACTTTCATATATATTAGTTTGTTGGGGCTGCCATAAAAATATCATAGATGGGGCAGTTTCAACAACACAGAGTCATTTCCTTACAGTTCTGATCCAAGACCACGGTGTTGGTGGAGTCATTTCTTCTGAAACCCCTCTCCTTGGCTTGTGCACGGCCATCTTGTCCTTGTCTTTGCATAATCTTTCTTCTGTGTGGGCCTGTGTCCTTGCAGATGGAACTGTCCTACTGGATCCATGCCCACACTAACAACCTCATTTTAACTTCATTACATTTTAAAAGACTCTATGTTCAAGCTGAGTGCGATGGCGAATGCGAATGCCTGTAATCTCAGCACTTGGGAGACTGAGGCAGGAGGATCGCGAGTTCAAAGTCAGCCTCAGCAACTTAACAGGGCCCTAAGCAACTCAATGAGACCCTGTCTCTAAATAAAAAATACAAAATAGGACTGGGGATGTGACTCAGTGGTGAAATGCCCCTGGGTTCAATTCCCAGTACCAAAAAAAAAAAAAAAAAAAGCCTCTATGTTCATATTCAGTCACATTGTATGGCACAGTGGTGAGGGTTTAGCCCAAAACACAGCATTATAGAAATAAAATAAAAGAACACAAAAATTATACTCCAGGATTTAAGAAAATCAGAGAAGTATTTAAGAGTTTTGTATAGAGACATATGCTGAAGGACCCTTGGAAAATTCCACCCTACCAATAAGATACAATAGGTTCATGTACAAATATTTCTTCAATTGGGGAAAACTCAGAGATTGTAGGTGATTCCTCAAATATTATTGCAGTAACTAATAAGAACGGGAGAGAATATATGGTGGAGAAATCTACTGCTAGCTATACATCCATGCACTTTCTTAATACTTTCAATCATTTGAGACAGTGAAATTTGTGCTTACCAATGAGGTGAGTGAATAAGGAAAATAATCTAAGGAAAATGTGGCAGGGGAAATATCTAGTTTAATGGCCTGAAGATAAAATGAGACTGGGGTGTCCAAGGAAGAGAGTGAGCAGAGGGGATAATGGTAGGAGATGAGGTCAGAGAGTTGATAGAGACAGAATGTGGAGGACCTCACAAGGCCTCTGCGAGGATTTTGTGTTTTGCCATTGGAGTGGCTCAAGTGAGCACTGTAGCAGCTTGGTCCCAGGTGGTAGAGAGATGGTCAGATTCAGGATGTATCTAGAAGACAGACCAATAGGATTTCCTACGGAACTGGGTGTGGGACATTAGGAAAAGGAAGCAGGTAAGTGTCTTCGAGTGTTCCTCCTGAATGACTGTAGGAATGAGTTTACTGCACACTGAGCGAAGAAGTCTGCAGAAGGGACAGATTTGGGAAGAGAGGATGTTAGGATGTGACCAAAATAAATCTCATGTTTGCTCCTTAGTGAAACTTGAAACTTGAAAATGTATGTCTTGTATGGTTGCAAATTTATCATCTCCAAATTCCTGGCAGATATTAATCTTTGAATTGGTAATTTGTAGGAATTATCAAAATTATTTTATAATTTTTATTTTGTTTGGATATTTATTGTATTAGTAATGGGTGACCATAAAAATATTAATTTTTTTCTTATACTAGATTTATACCAATAGTTGCTTATGAATTTCCTGTAAAACTAAATTGACAGAGTAAGTACATAGTTTACTTTTAGCACTGTCATTAATAATTTATTGTAGCATTTTATATTTAAATAACATACAAAATAATCTCAACTTTATACACATATTTCATAATAAAAATAAGAGAGAACAAAAATAAAGGTCAAATAAAATAATTAAAATGGAAATATAATATAAAATGTTTAATATATGTAACATCATTTTAAAACAAACATTTAAAACACCAAAAGCATTAATTTCCCTATTCAGCATAATTTGTCTTTGTTTTGTGGCAGATATTACAAAAGTAGAAGACTTAATTTTCTTTTGAATTGGAATTAGTTATGATTTTTATATGTGTTGCAAAGTATCTTTAGTTTGGTTGTAAAGATATATAGGGCTTCCTATGTACTCATTTCACTTTAAGTAATACAAATTTTTTGTCTACTTGCCCCAATTTTTATTTTCTACTGAAAATGATACTTCTCTGCAATTTGATGAACAATTTAAGATCAGATTTAAGATCAAATTTAAGATCAGATTTTGATTTCATGTTAGAGTATTTCACAACATTCCAATCATTCTTGCATTAATCCTACTAAAGTCATTTATCAGGAGTTATAACTGATAGTTAATGCTGAAATGCTGAAAAACGCTAGTGCTCATTAATAGTCAATATGTGAATAATGTAATGTTCAGATTTCTTATCACAGTTAAATTAATTTACAAAATCATGTTGAAATCGACCTGTGATATTTCTCAGACGCTTTATGGTGTGTATAAAGTACATAATGTGTAACGTTATTACTTTTTGTAAAAATGGCTCACCGTTAGCAATGCATGGGACGATGAACACAAACCTATGACAAGGCACCAAGTTAAAACCGTTTGACATCATCTCTCCCAGGTGCTCTGTCCTGCCTTCTAGAAATGTTGATCTAAAACATTGACTCTGCACTGTGGTGCTCCCTACCATTGCTTTAAGCCAGCATTTTCCTCAGATTAGTAACATTTCTATGTTGCTTGTTATATTTTAATTCTTGAAGGGGAATGCTAATACTTTTTCTTTTTCCCTGGTTTCTTTAATATTTTGGTGAGATTTAAGATTTCAAAAACCATAAATTTTCCAATAAGTGTGGGGAAGAAAATATACCATGGAAACACTCTATAAATGAAATAAAAGAAATTATGATCGAATACTGTCTGTTCGTATTCTCAAGTCCAAAAGAAAGAGGGCAGCATACTTTATATAGTTAAGGTAAAGTAAGTCTCCAGTTGGCTACCATTAGCTATAATGGCACTTTGTGTTGTTGGAAAACGTCACATTGCTGTTCAACTTTCCTTGTCTATCCAGTTAATGCTGTGAAGAAAAATAAAGTACAGTGTGAGAGAAAAACGAACAAACATACACAATGCAAATGAAAGAGGTGAGTTACCTAACTTGAATGAAAGAAATGCTAAGGGTGAATACATGAACCATTAAGAGCTCTCATTTTCAAAGGGAGGTGTCTGTATCAGCAACACCAGCAGCTCCACCTTGGTACCTGTTAAAAGTAACAGTTCCCGGGCTCCTACACTGATGTAGGGAAGCAAAGACTGTGAGGGTGCAGCACAGCAATCTGGGTCTTTGTAAGATCTCCAGGTGATACTGACACACAAACAGGTGGGAGGACCCTTTATTAGACTATCTTCATTTAAAATGCCGCTCCAAGAGGGTTGCCTTCTCTCTTCAGATTTAATCAATTGATTAAAGTATTTTTTGTTTTTAAATCAACAGCCCCTCCTTCAAAGCAAAGGCCTGAAAACTCAGATTGGGCAATACCTGTGGTTTCTGCATGTCACCTTATAAGGTAAATCAAAATCCTTTTGGGTAGTTGGCTCTTTGTTCATTGTCTAAAGATTTTGCTAATACTTGATAATAATAAAAATGAAGAATTGTAAGTTGTTTTACAGGATTTGTTCTTACAATATTTGGTGAAGAATTCCTCTAACACAAGAATCACATACCATAATTATTTCTGAAATGTCATTTTAGACGTTATTTTTTCAGTAATACTAAGTTTTCAAGCAGTAAAATCGAAATGCAACAAACACTTATAATACTTAAGCACTGTGCTAAGTACTATAGTGTCTATAGATCTCGACAAGCCATAATTACTTCCCTCAAAAATATATTGGAATGGTCTTGTAAAATATAAATTTTAATTACCAAATATAATATGAAACAGACATAAACCTAATTTGGAGGTATGCACATCACACAGAAAAATAATGTATGCATACATTCACATGCATATATATATGTATTTGTACATGCATATGTATATTTCTATCTATAGATATATATTCAAATAAGTACATTTTCATCATTTAGGAAATTGCCCCTATCAGGATCAGTCATTGCCTGAATTGTTAAAATGCATTCCATCTCTTGGAGTAACACTGTTAAGGTACTATTTGGCAAAGAAGTAAGGTGAATAACTGTTAGGCTGCATACTTACATGGACATGGTTGGGCTACAAGATAGCTTAACCCTTCATTTTATCCATTTCAGTGGTTACCACAGACTCCCACATGTGACATTGATATTTTTCTTGAAAACTGTATGACTCAGTTGGTGAATGGTTGCGGCCCCAAGTTAAGATTAAAGTTACATGGAAAACTCCGTATGATATTGAGTTCTCTGCATCAGTACATGTTATCGTAACCACTACTCTACAGATGTCAGGAACTTGGTCAATGGAGCAACCCAAGGAAATGAAGGAAAACAAAATCCTCATTTTTCTCAAACTGAATGCACTACATCATATTATGCTTACCTCAGCATTAGGTAGGTGGCTCATTCCTTGACATCCTCAAAGGGTTTCTTTGGGTTCACATGGGAAGAAGGACTCAAATTAGTTCTTGAGATGAATCAAAGTCAGTATTTATTGATTTCAACTTTCTGATGAATGAGTTGGTCCATGCACTTGCTACATTATGATTGCTTTTGCTACAATATTCCCTGCACAGAAGGGACTATTGTCTTAAGACTGTGTGAAAAACCATTGCTGTGCATGCAAACCTAAGAATCAAGACAAAACAACTACCACCAGCAATTGACAATCTAGAAACATGGAGAAAAGTAGGCTGAAAGATTATCCTATCCTTGGAGCTTTTGAAATAGTTAAGCGTTCATATTAAAACATATATAAACATATACATATATACACACATACATATATACATATGTATCAATATTAATTGATATATTACTGACATGTTTAGAATATTTGCTTCTTCACCACTCCTGATCTGGACTTCATGATGGACTGCTGGTCATCCTTTAGGATAGTTCAATCCCATACCTGTGCAGCTGTCTCTGTAGGGAATATTCCTCAGTACTACCAACATCAGTCCCTTTACATATCTTCTTGACAGCACTTGACAAATGATGAAATGTATAATTCATTTTTGCCTATAAGGTATTTATGCAAGGACTTGTGGGTTTTTTTGGTCATTCTATCTTCTAAATCAAGAATTGGCAAATCATCTTTATCCCACGAACTAAGAATATTTAAAAAAAAAAATTTAAATGATTGAAAATGAATTGAAATGAGAGGAGAAAGACAATTCATGCATATGAAATTGTATAAAATTTGAACTTTGTTGTCCATAAATAAATTTTGGTTGGAATACAGTCATGTTCCTTTGATTACATATTGTTGATGGCTGCTTTAACTGTTATGACAGAGACCATCTGATCTATAAATTCTAAACAATGTTTCTCAATCAAGGAACTTTTGGTCTGGGCCCTAAACGATACCTTACAAAACTCTGGAGACATTGTGGTAGTCCCAATTGGATAAGGTGGATACTACTGGAGTCTTGTGGAAAGAGATTGCGATGGTACTAAATATTCTGCAGTGAACAATATAAAGTTTCCTGTGACAAAGAACTACTTCATGCAATTATCTCTCAATAGAGGGGAGGTTGATACTCTGTCCTTAAATACTTACCATCCGGTACCTTACAGAAAATGATTGCTACAGCCTTGTAGATCTTAACAAAAACCAAAGGAGCCTAAGTTTTGCCTGATAATTAGAAGATATTCATCCTTGAGTGTAGATGTACAAATTTTTAGACAATTTCACATATTATTTTTGAAACAAATGTTTATAAACATTTGCCAATTTAGAGAACCACCTGATCTAAACCATACAGTTCCACTCTGCACTTAATAATTAAAAAAAAAAACACTTGAAAAAAAGATAGTTAAAATTGTGAAACCGAGACACAAACACGTCAACATTTAATAAATTGCTTAATTAGTGACATGTGTGCCAAATAAGTAGGTAGCTGTAGTTTGAACTTTGTTGCTGTGATTTAAGGTAGAGAGAGAGAAAAAAAAGTCACTTTAAGCATCCCCAGAATTTCACACTTCATACTTTAACAATGATTTTAGAATTTCCCTTCTATTTTACTCAGCACGTCCTTTGTAAGTGTGAAGGACGATTTCTTATTCTTTAAGCCAAATACAGACATTTTATTAACATAATCCAAAAGAGACATTCAATAGCAGTGAGTCTTCAATTAAGTAATGTGAACCACCAGTGGGAATTTCCTCTCTGATTTATAAGGATCTCATGTCAAGTCACCTCTTAAGAATCTATACCTTTAATGTATGACTAAACTTATTGTCAACTGCACTATATTTTCATGTAACCTTTTAACCCTACTTTTTGATTTTTTAACAAAAGCACAGCCAATATTTCCTTCTGTGGTAGAAGGTAGGAATGGGAGAAGGTGTTCATTCCCCTCGTCCATTAGATCATACTAATATCATATTTTTTCTATTTAGAAACCTGACTTTGGTTAATATAGACCACTCTAACATGTCAAAGATGTTAATTTTTAATTCAAAACACTTGTCTTAATAAGAATGGGTGAGGTCATGTTAGCACTATTGTGATAGCTGAACACTCCCTTACAATCACCCACTAAAAAGAAACAGTGATATTGCAGCTTTGTCTCATTTAAAGCAACAATAAGTGACCCCAGAAAAATTGATATCAGATTCCATGCTTTGTGTGGTGTTCCAGAAATAATCTGTGTTCCACATAGTTCAGAAAAGGAGACTATGGTGAACACAATGTTTTTCAACTCCCTGAGTAATGATGATTAAGATGCCAGTTCAGGAATCAGAAAGAACTTGGTTTGAATATTATCCTTGATCCCCACATACTGTATAACCTAGTGAAACCATTCAACTGCTTTAAGACTGTTTTCTGCTTGCTAAAATGGGGATAAGAACCACATGAACCTAATACATTTGTTTGAATGGCTAAATGGTATGGTGTACCTAGAAAAATGTATGGTAGCTTTAATAACCCAGGAGTCCTCTGGGACATGCTTGCCATCCAGAGAGCTCACTGAACTTGTCTTCCACTCCACTCTATGACTTGTGCTGCTACAAGATCTTCTCCATGACTTCCTCCAAGTCTGTGGGCCTGCTTCCTCAGGCTTCCCTGTAGCACTGCACTCCTGAATTCTCATCAGATGTACCGGTTTTCTTTGGCAATATCTTGATGTAAAACTCTTGTGAATTCACATACAGGACTTTAATCAGGAATGCAGTTATTTAGTTTGAACGTTTATTCAGAACACTCTGGGGTTAATATGGAAGCATTCACATATGGAAACCTGCTGTCTTGGGGTATCATTTTGTTCTCCCTGTCTTCTGGCTCTTCCTTCCCCTTTCCTCCTTCATTTCTGATTTTGCTTAAATTCTGAGTTATTCCACCTTCTTTTGCCTCTTTTCTCTTTCCCCTCTTCTTCCTCCTCCTTGTTTTCCTGTCCCTGTTTCATCTCCTCCTCATTCCCCTTCTCCCTAATTTCTCTGTACTCTACATCCTTCCTCAACCTGTTTTAAATTCCTTTGCTTTCATTATGCAGAATAGCTTCCCCTTTCTTGAACCTGGTCCTACCAGCCCTTGGGAGCAGGGGACCATTATTTTCTCAGTTTCCAACACAGGCATTTTTTCCTATTAATATGGCTCTCTCCATAATAGAAATTCAGATTGGACTTTGTAAAATACAAAGATGTCTCCATCTTGTCATACAATTACTTTATTTTCTGTGCTTTTACATGTTATGACCTCTGTTCTGCTCTTGGCTGTGAATGCTGAGGGATTATCCATCTCTGAAGGCTACATGTGTCATATCTTTTCTTCTCTTCCACTTTGAAAGCCAACTGGACTCTGTCTGAACTTCTCTGATGACCTTTAGTTCTTCATGCCTTGTGTTATAATCACTTGTTAATATTACATTTTTTATCTTCCTTTTAGGGATTAGAACTAATTAGGTCTGGTTCATGTTGATTTCTTCCACAGTGTTACACATCCACACAGTACACAATTTTGTACTGTTGTTGCTTTCGCTTTGTTTACACAACTAACACCACCATTAAACATAAAAACCATGGCTGGAAATAGCAATCATACAGAAAAGGGCAAGGGCTTCTGCTATGAGTGTCCTGAGGTTTGCTTAATTGCTCTGTGGTGTTGGTTGTGTATTAGTCAGAGTTCAGTCAAGAGAAAAAGTCACAGTTAACATTTTGGGAATGATGGAATTATTTTAGGAATTATGCCTCAAACCAATGTAGGGAGAACTGGGGAAATGAGCAACCAAAAAGAGAGGGCAAAGGATCAGAGAAATGAACATGAAGCAGTCTTCCTGAGCTACAAATGTAGATGAATAAGCTAGAATTTTCAGAGAAATATGAAAAGTCAAAGAAATTTGACCATTGAATTGGGACCACAGAAGGGGAGTTTATGGAAGGATTCATGGAGAGGTACAGCCTTTGTGTAGCTTCTACTTCTGTGGTGTGTAGTGAAATGTGTGATGATGGGTTGGGCTGCTACTGGCCAGCAATATCAACTATTAGATAGACTTGAAGTTCAGGAGGGCAAGAACAAGACACTTCTGTCTATCACTGGGTCTGGTTGCAACCATCTTCTAAGGGAAACAACTATTGCATTACTTTTGCCTTCTGAATCTCATGCAGGTACCACTTTTGCCCAGCGTTCACCTGGAGACTTACAAGAAAAGGGATTATGAGGAGCATGGTCTCCAGCTTTATCCAACACGATATAGCACAATATAGCACAGTTCTCTTCCTCCACCTCTCTGAACTTCAGTGTCTTCATTGGACTTTTGGAGACCCTATTTTGCTAACTTGTTACAAGAATGTGAAATGCTCACACACTGCCTACTATATAGTAGGTCCTTCAGTAATAGCACTGATGATTCTGTTTTATTGAGATGGCCACCTTTTAATTGATTGCTCCTAAAGGAATGCTTTCAGTTTCATTCTGAGACATAGAGATGTAGAGGAGAGATGATTAAATAGAGGAAAAGCAACAAGGTCAAAGAAGACCTTATAAAAGCTAAGGGGTACTTGCTAATTATAGTGCTGACATCTAAATTAAGGGCTATTAGAAATAGATCATGTCCATATATTCCACTTAGAACATCATGCATCATAATTGCTTCAATTACATACTCCATTATGTGTACTCCCATTTTCTTAAGAGCAAGAGGAGAATGCAGTATAGAATGTGGAACTTTTATTTTCTCTCTCTAAAGCTCGGAACATCTTTTTAGTCAAGATGTGCTTTTCATGTTTATAAAGTTCAATGACTTTCAAGTCATTTGTGATAGTCATTTTTGACTCTTGGTCCAGTGTCTTTTTGTAAATTTTACCAAACTGACATACAGTTATCAGTGCACATAAACCTTAAACCTAAGTTAAGTGGGTACACATCATGAGTGACAAGGATGGATGAGCTTTGCATGAGCTTTTGATAATTAGATTTTCAGTCCAAAGCAAACTGAACTCTCAGCTCTCATGGAACATCACACATTGATTCTTTATCACAGTGTTTTTCCGCAAAGGACTTAGCCAAAAATAAATCCTACACTTTTATTCATGTCTAGATGGGAATATTGAAACCAGAAATGACTTTGGCTTTTTTCTTTTTTTACTAAGAATGACTTTCCCCATTCTTCTTCTAAGTTTCACACATCAGTGTTCCATCAAACTCCCTCACAGAATCTTCAAAGCTTTAGATGGGCTTCTAAAGTAAGACTTTCCCCAGAATGAGCCAGTTAAAAACATGATGTATAAAAGTGAATTACTGCATCTGATCTCCATAAAAAAAGTGAATATTCCTATCTCTTGAACATCAATGATGGCAATTTTGTGCCTGATTTTGATTTCAGGAGCTTCTGTGTTGTGCATGTCTGAATTCTTTGGGCCCTTCTAGAGAATGTCCCAGTCACTGTTTTCATAATTCCCTGTGCACATAATTCCCATTCCATGTTCAAATTCCATCTCCATTAGTAGACCAGGACTCTGTAAACCTGTTTTGTAAAGAATCACTAGTAAATATTTTAGGGTTTACTGATACAGAAACAAATCATGAATGTCACATAGGTTCTTAAATGATCATTTAAAATAGCTATTAAAAAGCTGTAGAGAATCATTCTTAGATTATGACCATAAAAACCAGATAGCAGACTGGATCTGGCTTGCATCCAAATTTGGCCAATACATATTTTGACCTTGAATTTAGAATATTGCCTACATTTTGACCTGTCTTTTGATGTCCTAATTTGCACTTTTTCAGGCTTCTCTCCTAACTTTTTTTCTGCAATTTATTTTAAGGTACATGCTGATTCACCTTAGCCCCTCACCCTATCTTTATTGGGTACTCTCAGATAGGTCCCAAATGTCTTCTAAAATAGATAAATCCTCAGGCATGGTATATTAATTTTTTTAAACTTGTGATTTCAAAGATAGTCAAATGAAAACTAATGATTGATTTTTTATGACATGATATATTAAATTTTGAAATAAATTCCCAAGACTGTTTAATAGGATATAAGTGCTATAAAAGAAAATACAAATTTTCATTTTCCCAAAGTATTTTAATAATTAATGAAAGTGTTTTTTTATTAATTTGGATTTTACAAATGATTTATTTTTGTTGTTCATGAGCTCTAGCATTTTTCCCTCTGGCATTAATTCAATCAGTGTATATTTGCTTCATATCTGTGATGTGCCAGTGATCCACTAGGCACTGTCAAATCAGAAATAACAGACACAGGAGCAGAATTTCAAGAAAGGAGTAAGACTGATTTGAAAGATTTTATGCAGGGGCTAAGTGTCATGGCAATAATGGGTCCAGAATGAAGCCCACCAAAAAGTGGACAACATGAAGTCCACTAGGAAGATGCAGAAGCAAATGAAAGTGTTCTTTGTAGGGAAGAATCAATGTGCCCAGGCACAGAGGGCTTAGAGACATCAGTGTGTGTGCTGGCTTCATGATTTAATGAAGCTGAACTGTGGGAAATAAAATGGGTAAGCCTGGAACTGGGCCTGACACAATATTGAGATATATTCAAGACGTGTTGACAGACAGATTGCCAGGAGATGGGTCTGGAGAGGTAGGCAGGACCAAGATAAGCTATGACAAACTAAGGAAGCTGAATTTTATCCAAAGGGCTTAACTGAACTCTGTAAATGATCCGACTTAATGATATTTGGGTCTTAAAAAAAACACTGTGGCAGCACTGTGGGAGTGAATCAGAATGAAGCAGGGAACCACTGGGAAGCTATAGCATTCCGCTGGAAAAGAGATGTTGAGTCGCTGAGTCATGGAGGTCACAGGAGGGGTATAGTTTGAGAGTCTTCCAGATCACCAATATAGGCCTTTGCTATTGTTGTGTTGAACAAACATGAAAAAAGTAAAACTCATTGTTTTTATATACACTTGTACAATTTGCAAATCATTTTCACAGAAAGATTGAATCCATCAGTCTATATACCAGTCTTTGAGGAATGGACCAAAGAATTATAATGAAAGTGAAGTTAATGAATTCTACAACCTCCTGCCATACATACACTCTCACATGCACAATCTAAGCCAGGTTTTGTTGGTGATAACTCTAATTCCTACTGATCACCTAATTAATCCCAGAGAGATCTAAGTCTTGAAAATGCAAATATTACACTTTCTATTGCAGGGTTAATTTGTATTTACTATCCACAGTTTGGCAAATGATTTTCTGTTTTCACCATGAATATGTATAGCTTGCTTTCAGCAACCAGAAACACTTTGTTTTTTTTATATTCTTCTTCATGTTCTGCCTGCAGCAGAATAGACTTGGGGAACAGCTTGCTAATTAAGACTGGGTAAATTATAAATAGCAAATTTAGAGGCAATTGGTTGACTGGGAAAATGTATACCATATACAACGTGGGTCCCATCAGACATTTCCAAGCATTCATTTCACTTTTAATACACAAAAGCCATGGGACTTTTTAGTTTACCCTTCTGTACTTACAGGATTGCCTCATCTGAAATTAGAGTTATAATTTCAAGGGTACTTAAGAACAAGAAGGCATTGAATTGGAAATTCAGTTTCTGACATAGCAGAATAAAGCATCATTCCTTTGGTTTTTCCTCCTTTTACAATGTCTCTTATAGAATCTCATAGAAAAGAAAATGAGATTAAATATATGGTATTGTAGCTGCAGTTGTCTGGCAGTTATTTCACATAATGTCTTAATTTTATAAGTGAAGAATTTGCATCACAAGAGATTATATGATGTTGCAAAGAACCTCCTGTAATTTCAAAAGAAGAGAATAATGACTTTCAACTCAAAGTCCAGAGCTTTTCCAGGCTTACCTTGCAGAAGCATTAGTCCCTCCTGCCAGTTCCTGAAAGCCCACTGCTATAACTGATTGACTTGCTTGAACCTTGATTTACTCATAAAATTCAGATGTTCCAGGGGACAGGCAGTTAAATCTGTTAAGGATGATCAGTTGATCTGTCTTTACATGAACCTGGCGTGTGTTTAATCCCTGAGAGTGGGTTTCCATAGGGAGTGGTTAGAAAAGCACAGCTAGTGGGGAGAGGGGAAAGTGTATTCATTAAATAGAGAGACAGTGCTAGAAAATCACAGTGAAGCTCACTTCCACCATATTGAATCGAAATGACCCTATTGGGAAATCCATATTAGAAGATCTTTGTTAAATTTAACTTTCATCTGTAAAGAGTTTGGAAATGGATGCCCGACTGTGTCAGTAAATCTCTTTTCCTCTGGGTGTTCATTTACACTTTTCTGTTTGGAATGTTTTCACAGCTTCCTAATTCTCTTTCCTCAGGTCTTCGCTCAAATGGCCCTGCTTGACGCTCACCTGGACAGACCCACTTAATGCTGAACAAGGAACCTCTGCCCATTCCCTTCCCTGCTTTCCTTTCCTCCTTAGCATTGACTGCTGATTGGCATATTATGTATTTGAACTGCTTGCAGTTTAAATGTGAGCTACAAGAAGGGAGGGATTTTGTGTATTTTATTGTTCTTATCTCCAGTGTTTGGAGTGGTGCCCAGTGCATACTAGGTGCTTACCCAAATTTTATTGAATGAATGAAGGAATTGGTTGGAAACCTGCTCTACGAAGGAAAGGGAAGAGAGGTGTTCATTTTCTGATGGAAAATGTACAAGGACTATGGAGTACAGCACCATCTAGTTCTTATGGTTCAAGCTCAGTAACTTATCAAGGGTCTCATCTGTGATGTGTGATGTTTGCTAAATTTGATTTCCTTCCTTATATGGTCACTAGGAATGATAAGAACTGTCTCATTTGAAGTCTTATGATTGAAAACCTACTGTGAAATTCAAGTGTGATTAACAGCTAATAAAGTTAAGGTGAAATTTTTGCCTTTTTAAAAATGGCCTTGGGAATTAATTTTTAGTCCTGTGACATTATAAATGTTTGCGTGTGTGTTTCGCAAAATTTTGTAGTCCACCCCTTGTAAAGAGGAAGATAGAGAATGTGCTCTTATTAAATACTTGGGATATCAGCATTGTGTGAAGAAAAGGAGAAGGAGAAGAAGAAAACAGAAAGAGCAAATTATGGCCTCATTCCTGAGTGCTCTAGATAATTACTCATTTGAGTACTTGATTAATTTTGGCCTTGTTTACATATGATATTGTTTAAATAATATTCGTGGCAATAACAAAGGTCTATTAATGTCTTAAAACATATGTTAAGACAGGATTGCTTAGAGACAGACCCACAGAATGGTTGACAGGACAATCTGATATGCATTTAAGCAAATTGCAAGGAGGATCCTGTCATTTGTGTGCTTTACCAAATCTCTCAACAGTGGTTACAAAAGCTGAATAAAAGTGAAAACAAAAGAACCATGTTCACCTGGCAAGCCTGGAAAATGGAGAGGGCTCTCTTCTGGTGAAGGAAGAATGAATTTTGATTTTCTCTCTCTCACTCTCTCTCTCTCTCTCTCTCTCTCTCTCTCTCTCTCCACACACACACACACATACACACACACACACAAATACAAAACACCAACACTTGAGGCTTACATATTTGTATAGCTATGTAATAGATCTATATTTATATATGCATTTGTATATGAACATATGTATGTGTATATATATGTATATGTATATACATAATGCATTTAAAAATAGTCTTTTTCTTTTCTATACTCCTTTATCTCTAAAGGATTAGTCATACAAATAAAAGCAAACTAACACTTTGAGGTTCTAGAAGTAAATTAGATAACTAAAAAACAAACAAAAAAGATTAAAAATTGCTCTGTTTCGTTTTGTATCCAAATTCCCAAACTCAAATGTAAAATTTATTAATAACAATGGTCATGCAGTTCAGTTATGTCATTGATTGCCCATAAATCAGAGTCATTTTATTTGACTTTTGTAGGTTGCAATTTTTGTTATAGTTAAAGATCATTGGGTGAAATATTTGAGATAAGGTTTTGAATTAAAAGACATATAAAAGAGTTTGTAAGTCCTGTTAAATTGTTCAGTTTTATAATTGAAATTTTAAAAAGATAGACTAATTATTAGAAACCACTTTAAATTATTTTTTTTAAAAAAAGAGGCTTTCTAACTGGACAAAAGGATCATTATAGGTAAAAATCATAAGACATATTATATGCCCAACTTTATATTATGCATTCCACCATAATATTTATAAATGTAGGTAAATCAAAGCAGATTTAATTATAAAATGAAGCACAGTTATTAGCCTGCATTTGAAAAACTTGATAAAATACATGTACATTAACTGTGTAATATACTAAAAATGTATATCTTCCTAAGTGCCACCCAATTTTATAACGCTTAATGATATATTTTCCAAAGTTGTAAAATTTGAAAATCTTCCAGGACATATTTTTCATGTGGAACCTGGTAATAGTTCAAAAAAGTCAATAATCCTGTGAAATTAAATCATCAATTTCACACATAACTATTTCCCTGGAGGAAATACAAATATAAATTAAATGTTTTGAAATTTTGATTTTTTTAATTTACTTATTGATTCATTGAACACAAATGGAGTACAGCTATTGTTTCACTGGTTGTACACAAAGTAGAGTCACACCATCTGTGCGTTCATGCATGTACACAGGGTAATGGTATCTGTCACACATTCTGTTATTATTTTTACCCCCCCCCAGCCCGACCCCACCCCTCTCTTCCCTCTATGCTATCTATCCTTCCTCCATTCTTGCCACCCTTCACCCCCACATTATGGTGGCACATGCCTGTAATCCAAGCTACTTGGGAGGCTGAGTCAGGAGGATCGAGAGTTCAAAGCCAGCCTCAGCAACTTAGCAAGGCCCTAAGCAACTCAGTGAGACCTTGTCTCTAAATAAAATACAAAAAAGGGCTGGGAAGGTGGGTCAGGGGGTGTTTTTTTTTGAATTCAAATCCTGGTTCCAAAAAAAAAAAAAAAAAAAAAAAAGTTTGCTCAGTGAAATTTTGATATTTTTAATTGTATCTTTATATTTTCTATTTAAACTAGAAAAACCATGCATACTATATTATTCGTTTATAAGTAATTTTAACAAACTTTTCACAATATCTAAGGTAAGCCAAGCATTAGTTTAACATGGGCAAAACAGTCTATGAGCCGGGCGTGGTGGCTCACACCTGTAATTCAAGCAGCTTGGGAGGTTGGGACAAGAGGATTGAGAGTTCAAAGCCAGTTCCAGCAAAAGCAAGGCACTAAGCAACTCAGTATAGACCTGTTTCTAAATAAAATACAAAAATAGGGCTGGAGATGTGGCTTAGTGGTCGAGGGCCCCAGAGGTCAATCCCCAGTACCAAAACCAAAACAAAGCAAAACAAAAAAAACCCAAAGTCTGTGTTTTGAGGGAAATAGATATAAAACAAATAATAGGCATAAACATATGAAGTTGCCTTTTTGTAGATCAAAATGGTCCAATATGGACCATTTCATATGGCTTAATCTAATTTATAAAATATCAGGTAGTTAGATGAGACTAAACACGTATGTGCAGTGAAACTTTGTAGGTGTTAAAACAATGTGTGTATTAGCTTTGATAAGATTATAAAAATTTGTCTGGTGGCTCATTAACAGTGGTTTGTGCAGTAATGTATAGAAAATGCCTGCGTCCCTGTATGGCTGATAACAATCTGAAAGCTACACTTTTAAGTGTATTATAACATGTTATTCCACACAGTCACATAACCATACAGCTATATGTATCATATATAGAGAAATTTTTCTCCCCAATTTTTAAATGAATATCATTATACTGAAGAGATTGTTTTCTCAACATGACTTTTTCAATTAAAATCTGTAAACGGCTATCTCTTGCTCTGATGCATATGGACTTAATAAATCCTTGAAATAGTTGTCTTTTTCAATGATGTGGTTGCAGTATACTTATTAATATGTATTTTACATTCTCATTTATTTCAGTGAAAACAATTCCTTAAAATGGGATTGTTGAATTGAGAATAAAATTTATTAGGCACCACAGGGTCTATATTCTAGAATCAATTGTAGCAATTCATCGTCTATTAGCAATATGTGAAAGAGCCTATTTAGCTACATAGTTGTGAGTACTGGATATTATCATCTATATATTTGATTGATTGAAAATTACCTCATTTGATTTCCAATAAGAAACAAGTTTTTTTGGGCAAGTTAATAGATATTAAGGCTTCCTTCTGTGAATTTATTATAATTTATCTATTTTATTTTTACATATTTTATATTTTAATCTAATTACAACTTGCATATAATTTAGATACTCAAAAGGCATATTGAGGCAAAAATAACAGATGCCAATCTGCTAGAATCTTTCATTTCCTACTCCCAAATCATTTTCTGTAGCTCCTTTTGTTTGTAGTGTCTGTCTCCATCATTATAAATAAAATTTGTATATTTTCATTTCTTTATTTTCTAATTTGAGCTATTTGGTCTTTTAAGACCACTGTGGAATATGAATATTTACTTCTCTTTTATGGTCTGCTGTTCTCACTGCATGTGAACAGTCTTATCTCTTATCTCACCAAAATCAGCATGCAACTAATTATTGTTTTTTAGATCAATAATTATTGCTTACATTATATATATGTATATAATATTCACAGCTGATCCATGTAGCACTGTGTTGATGCTCTTTGTTATCCAATATCTTCTGTATTCTTTAAAATTATCTTTTTTCCTTATTGCTTATTTTTCTACATTCCTATTCAACTGCAAATTCTTTCCAAACAATGTTACTATACCCTTAATCTAGAGAGCATTTCATGTTGATAGGTATGTTGATATCTTAGGGTAGTTTTGATTTGCATTTCTCTTATTACTAGAGATGTTGAACATTTTTTCATATATCTGTTGATTACTTGATTGCTTGTAGATCCTCTTCTGTGAAGTGTCTGCTCATTTCCTTAGCCCATTTATTGATTGGGTTATTTGTATTCTTGGGGTAGAATTTCTTGAGTTCTTTATATATTCTGGAGATTAGTGCTCTCTCTGTTGTGTGTGTGGCAAACATTTTTTCCCACTCTGAAGGCTCTCTCTTCACATTGATGACTGTCTACTTTGCTGAGAAAAAGCTTTTTAGTTTGAATCTATCCCAATTATTGATTCTTGCTTTTATTTCTTGTGCTTTTGGGAGTTTTGTTAAGGAAATCTGTTCCTAGGCCCATATGATGAAGATTGGGACCTACTTTTTCTTCAATTAGGTGCAGGGTCTCTGGCCTAATTCCTAGGTCTTTGATCCATTTTGAGTTTGAGTTTTGTGCAGGGTGAGAGATAGGGGTATAGTTTCATTTTGCTGCATATGGATTTCTAGTTTTCCCAGCACCACTTGTTGAACAGGATATCTTTTCTCCATTGTATGCTTTTGGCTCCTTTGTCTAGTATGAGATAACTGTATTTTTGTGGGTTTGACTCTGTGTCCTCTATTCGGTACCAGTGATCTACCTGCCTATTTTGGTGCCAATACCATGACGTTTTTGTTACTATTGCTTTGTAGTAGAGTTGAAGGTCTGGGATTGTGATACCCTCTGCTTCACTCTTCTTGCTAAGAATTGCTTTAACAATTCTGGGTCTCTTATTCTTCCAAATGAATTTCATAATTGCTTGCTCTTTTTCTATGAGGTCCATTATTGGGGTTTTAGTTGGAATTGCATTGAATTTGTATAACACTTTTGGTAGTATGGCCATTTTGATGATATTAATTCTGCCTATCCAAGAACATGGGAGATCTTTCCATCTTCTAAGATTTTCTTTAATTTCTTTCTTTAATGTTCTGTAGTTCTCATTGTAGAGGTCTTTCACCTCTTTTTCAGATTGATTCCCAAATATTTTATTTTTTTCAAGGCTATTGTGAATGGGATAGTTTTCCTAATTTCTCTTTCAGAGGATTCATCAGTGATGAATAGAAGTACATTAGATTTATGAGCATTAATTTTATATCCTGCTACTTTACTGAATTCATTTAGGAGTTCCAGAAGTTTTCTGGTGGAATTTTTTGGCTCCTCTAAATATAGAATCATGTCATCAGCAAAAAGGGATAGTTTGAGCTCTTCTTTTCCTTCTTATCCCTTAATTTCTTTGGTCTGTCTAATTGCTCTGGCTAGAGTTTCAAGTACGATGTTGAATAGAAATGGTGAAAGAAGGCATCCCTGACTACTTCCAGTTTTCAAGGGGAATGCTTTCAATTTTTCTCCATTTAGAATGATCATGGCTCTAGGCTTAGCATAGATAGCCTTTACAATATTTAGGAATGTTCCTACTATCCCTATTTTTTCTAGTGTTTTGAACATGAAGGGATGCTGTATTTTATCAAATGCTTTCTCTGCATCTATTGAAATAATCATGTGGTTCTTAACTTTAAGTCTGTTGATGTGATGAATTACATTTATTGATTTCCGGATGTTGAACCAACCTTGCATCCCTGGGATGAAACCCACTTGATCATGATGCACTATCTTTTTAATATGCTTTTATATGTGATTCACTAAAATTTTGTTAAGAATTTTTGCATCTATGTTCATTAGAGATATTGGTCTGAAATTTTCTTTTCTTGATGTGTCTTTGTCTGGTTTTGGTATCAGAGTGATATTGGCTTCATAGGATGAATTTGGAAGGGGTCCCTCCTCCTCTATTTCATGGAATACTTTGAGGAGTATTGGAATGAACTCATCTTTGAAGGTCTTGTAGAACTCAGCTGTGAATCCATCTGGTTCTGGACTTTGTTGGTAAGCTTTCGATGACTTCTATTTATTTCACTGCTTGCAATTGGTCTATTTCAATTATGTTATATCCTCTAGATTCAATTTGGGTGGCTCACATGCCTCTAGGAACCTGTTGATATCTTTGAGATTTTCCATTTTTTTGGAGTATAAGTTTCCAAATAGCTTCTAATTATGTTTTGTATTTTAATAGTGTCCATTGTGATATTTCCATTTTCATCATGAATTTTAGTAATCTGAATTTTCTCTCTCATTCTCTTTGTTAGTGTGGCTAAGAGTTTATCAATTTTGTTTATTTTTTCAAAGAACCAACTTTCTGTTTTGTCAATTTTATGAATTGTCTCTTTTGTTTCAATTTCATTGATTTCTGCTCTGATTTTAATTATTTCCTGGCTTGAACTACTTTGGTGATATACTGTTCCTCTTTTTCTAGGGCTTTGAGCTGTAATGTAAGGACATTTATTTGTTGACATTTCATTCTTTTATTGAATGCGCTCCATGCAATGAATTTTCCTCTTAGCACTGCTTTCATAGTATCCCAGGGATTTTGATATGTTGTATCTTTGTTCTCGTTGACGTCTAAGAATTTTTTTATTTCCCCCCTAATGTCTTCTCTTATCCATGCATCATTCAATAGCATATTATTTAATCTCCAGGTGTTCAAGTAGTTTGTTTTTTATTTTATCATTGATTTCTAATTTCATTCCATCATGGTCTGATAAAATTTAAGGTAGTATCTCTATGTTTTTGTATTTGCTAAGAGTAGCTTTGTGGCATAATATATGGTCTATTTTAGAAAAGGATCCATGAGCTGCTGAGAAGAAAGTGTATTCGCTTTTTGATGGATGGAATCTTCTATATATGTCTGTTAAATCTAAGTTAGTGATTTTGTTATTGAGTTCTAAGGTTTCTTTCTTCAATGTCTACTTGGAAGATTGTCCAATGGTGAGAGAGGTGTGTTAAAGTCATCCAGCACTATTGTGTTTTGGTCTATTTGGTTCCTGGAATTAAGATGAATCTGATTGACATACATGGATGCGCCATTGTTTGGGGCATAAATATTTATGATTGTTATGTCTTGCTGATTTATGCTTCCCTTAAGCAGTATGAAATGCCCTTCTTTATCCCTTTTAACTAATTTTGACTTGAAGTTCACTTTATCTGATATGAGGATGGAAACTCCTGCTTGTTTACTAATTCCGTATGTGTGGTATGTTTTTTCCCATCCTTTCACCTTTAGTCTGTGGATATCTTTTTCGATGAGATGCGTTTCCTGGAGGCAGCATATTGTTGGGTCTTTCTTTTTAATCCAATCTGCCAGTTTATGTCTTTAATAACATTCAGGGTTATTATTAAGATATGATTTGTGTTCCCAGCCATTTTGGCTTATTTTTGGTTTTTAACTTGACTTGGTTTCTCCTTTATTTGGCTATTCCCTTAGGGTAGTTCCTCCCTAAGCTGATTTACATTGTTGTCCTTCATTTCTTCCTCATGGAATATTTTGTTTAAAATGTTCTGTAGTGCTGGCTTTCTATTTGTCAATTCTTTTAGCTTTTGTTTACCATGGAAGGATTTTATTTCATCTTCAAATCTGAAGGTAAGTTTTGCTGCATATAAAATTCTTGGTTGGCATCCATTTTCTTTCAGAGCTTGAAATATATTGTTCCAGGCCCTTCTTGCTTGTAGGGTCTGTCTTGAGAAATCTGCTGATGACTGGATTGGTTTTCCCCTGACTACAATCTGATGCTTTTCTCTCACAGTCTTTAAAATTCTATCTTTATTTTGTATGTTAGGTACTTTCAGTATAATGTGCCTTGGTGTTGATCTATTGTAGTTTTGTGCATTTGGTGTCCTGTCAGTCTCTTGTATTTGATTTTCCATTTCATTCTTCAGATGTGGGAAGATTTCTGATATTATTTCATTGAATATATTATTTATTCCTTTGGTTTGTATCTCTGTGCCTTCCTCAATCCCAATAACTCTCAAATTTGGTCTTTTCATGATATCCCATAATTCTTGTAGGCTTTGTTCATGACTTCTTACCATCTTCTCCGTTTGGTCAACTTTATTTTCAAGATTAAATAGTTTGTCTTCAATGCCTCAGGTTCTGTTGTCCAGATGATCTAGCCTGTTGGTTATGCTGTCTATTGAGTTTTTAATTTGGTTTATTGTTTCCTTCATTTCCAGGAGTTCAGTTTGATTTTTTTTTCAGAATCTCTATCTCTTTGTTGAAATGATCTTTAATTGTTCTTTTAACTGTTGATTGGTGCTATCATTCATTGCCTGCATTTGCTCTCTCATCACATCATTTGCTTCTCTGATCATTTTAATTATGTACACTCTGAACTCCCTTTCTGACAATTCTTCTGCCCTGCTATCATTGGATTCTGTTGATGTAGCATCTAGGTTTGTTTGAGATACTTTCTTCCCCTGTTTTCTCATGTTGCTCCGGTATCTTCTCCTCTATCCATGAGAATCTAAGGTATTGTACCTTCCCCTCTATAGGGTTCTGGTGTCACAACAGGTTTCCAATACCTCACCTCCTAGTCTTCAGTAACACTAGATCATGGACTGGGACCAGGGTAGGTTATGTCTGGGCCTCTGGGCTGGTCCTCCTTGCATCTGCAATCCCCACCCCCACTTCCCCCTGTGCAGAAGTCCTACGGGAGCACTCAGGGCTGATGTACCAGGTGCAGACGTCTCAGGCCTCTGTGCTGGGCTGAGGCTGATGTCTGTCTCTGTGCCTATCTCCCGGAAGTCCTGCGGGACTTGGCTTGGCAGATCCCAAGCCTCTGAGCTGAGCCTCCCCGAGTCGATTCAAGTTTTTATAGGTGATCCACATCTGAGTTAATGGGACAAAATGACTTAAACAAATAAAAAGACAGAGGTGAAATTAATTATCACAATACATTGAATTTATTCCACTATGACAAAACTATCAGCATTTTGAACTTGTGGTAAGTGTAAACATTTATGAAGTATTTTGCACTCTCTTTTTGTAATATGTATGTTCAAAGTCTAGTGTGTATTTTACATTATATTACTTCTCAGTTCATACTAGTGGCATTTCCTATGTCCAGTAGCTGCTGTGGCTAGTGCCTGTAAAATGGACACAGCATGGCCAGAGAGTCTCTGAGTCTTCTTATGAGAGATTTCTCCATTAAGAAGGTCTCATGTCTATTTCCTGATTTAACCCTTCGTGCTTCACATACTCTAGTGGCTTTCTAAGAAAAACTGAAAATGAGATAAATCTTTTGAGAACTTTTATGTAACTTATCCTTTTATTTCTTTTATGGCTTCTTGAACAGAAAATTTAAGATAGGAATGGTTTCTCCCTAGAATTCTGAAGGCATTCTTCTTTTGTCAAAGTGAAACTGTCTGAGGTCAATATGATTCTAGATACATTGTATAAACCTATTTTCTTTCAATTTTTCTGGGATTTCCTTTGTCCCCAATGTTCTAAAATTTCATGATAATGTGCTTTGCTGAGTCATTTCTGCCATCTTGGTCACTTCGTTGGGAGTTATTTTAACTTGGCAACTCATGAACTTCAGGTTAGGTAAGTTTTTTTGAATTACTTTCCGACGACTTCTTTCTGTTTTTTCCTTCTGATTGGAAAGGAAAAATCTGATGGGAAGAAAGCATTTTATATATGAGCAAGATAATTTGCCAAGTCTTTATTGTACCTCATTCTGGCTGGTGATTTTTTGGAGGTGCTCCAATTGCAGTTCTTTAGTTCTGTTATCCTTCAAAAAGGAATAATTGGATTCCATAGAAAAGTGGATAAAGCGGTTTAGGAGTCTATTTGCTCAATATATATACTTAATTGCACATACTTGATTGCTTTTCTTTTCTTGTTGTACGCTTTTCCTCATTTATGCTTGTACCCTCATCCCAGAGTTCCAGATTTTCTTTCTTTCTTTTTTTTTTTTTTTTAACTTTCCAGTGAATAACCTTTTATGTTTTGCCAGAATATGGTAGGATCTGCCATCCAGTACTGAAAGTGGGCAATAATAACATCTGAGAGAGTATGTCTAACAGATTTTTAAACAGAAATTCTGTCAGTATTCCAGTTTTTAGCCCCAGTTTTACCCCCACCAGAGAGGCAATGGGTAATGGCGTCATTTATGTATGTTTCAGTAAGTTAAGTTGCTTCTGAGCTTTCTCAGGTGCTAATTTAGAGGTCAGCTTTCATGGTCTGCTAAGCCACATACTTTGTGACTTAGAAAAATTGGATGCTGTTGTCTCCATCATTCTTTTTAAATGTACTAATGTCTTTTAAACATCACTTTGCTTCTATTTTTCTAATGGGATCTGGGACAGGGAATAAAGCTAAATGAGAGAATTTAAATCTGTCTTCTTGAATAGAAGTCTCCAAATTCATTATTTTGCCCTGCTTGGGCCTTATATGGTTTATATGGAATGTAGAAACTTGAGCATTTTAATTAAAGTCATGATGCCACTTTTGTTCTTCTAAGGCAAAGAAGTCAGTGCAAAGACTTAAAACCACATGAAGGAAGTATTAAAGATCTCTCATTGCGACTCTGCACCTAATAGAAGAGAAAATAGGTCCAAATCTTCATCATGTTGGCCTAGGACCAGATTTCCTTAACATGACTCCCAAAGCACAAGAAATAAAAGCACGAATCAATGATTGGGATAGAGTGAAACTAAAAAGCTTCTTCTCAGCAAAGGAAACAATCAGCAATGTGAAGAGAGAGCCTTCAGAGTGGGAGAAAATCTTTGCCACACACACTTCGGACAGAGCACTAATCTCCAGAATCTACCAAGTACTCAAAAATCTTTACACCACGAACACCAATAACCCAATCAATAAATGGGCCAAGGAAATGAACAGACACTTTACAGAGGAAGATCTACAAGCAATCAACAGATTTATGAAAAAATGTTCAACATCACTCGTTATAAGAGAAATGCAAATCAAAACCACCTTAAGATTTCATCTTACCCCAATTAGAATGTCTTTTATCAAGAACACAGGCAACAACAGGTGTTGGCGAGGATGTGGGGAAAAGGGTACACTCATACATTGCTGGTGGGAGTGCAAGTTGGTGCAGCCACTCTGGAAAGCAGTGTGGAGATTCCTTAGAAAACTTGGAATGGATCCACCATTTGACCCTGCTATCCCACTCCTTGGCTTATACCCAAAGGACTTAAAATCAGATTGCCTCAGTGATGCAGCCACATCAATGTTCATAGCTGCTCAATTCACAATAGCTAGATTATGGAATCAACCTAGATGCCCTTCAGTAGATGAATGGATAAAGAAACTGTGGTATATATACACAATGGAATATTACTCAGCCATAAAGAAGAATAAAATTATGGTATTTGTAGGTAAATGGATGATGTTGGAAACTCTTATGCTAAGTGAGATCAGCCAATCCCAAAAATCCAAAAGCCGAATGGTCTCTCTGATATATGAATGATGATGCATAATATGGGGGGGAAAGATGGCAAGAATGGAGGAAAGATAGCTAGCATAGAGGGAAGGGAGGGTGGGGGGGGTGGGGGGTAAAATTAATAACAATGTGTGACAGATACCATTGCCCTGTGTACATGCATGAATGCACAGATGGTGTGACTCTACTTTGTGTACAACCAGTGAAACAATAGCTGTACTCCATTTGTGTTCAATGAATCAATAAGTAAAAAAAAAAAAAAAAAAAAAAAAAGATCTCTCATTGCAAATAGCTTCATATTACATATGAAGCAGTAAAAGCCCAGAAAATAAAAATATCTCTCAGATGCATTAGATAATCATTAATAGAACAATTGCAGTTAACCCTTGAATAAATCCTTTTTTTTTAATTTATTTTTTTGTTCTAATTAGTTGTACATGACAGTAGAATGCATTTATATATTTTGATGGATCAATGAAGTGCAATCTCTCATTTTTCTGATTATATGTATTGCAGGATCACATCAGTCATGCAATCATATATGTACATGAGGTAATAATGTCTGTTTCACTCTATTATCATTCCTACTCCTGTACCCCTTCCCCTTCCTTCACTCACCTCTACCTAAAATTCAAGGATGAAATGAAAAAATACTTAGAGGTAAATGAGAATACCAATACAACATACCAAAATGTCTGAGATGTTATGAAGGCAGTACTAAGAGGAAAGTTCATTGCATTGAGCTCATTAATTTAAAGAACAAAAAGTCAACAAATAAATGCCCTAACACTATAGCTCAAAGCTCTAGAAAAAGAAGAGCAAATCAACACCAAAAGTAGTAGAAGTCAGGAAATAATTACAATCACAGCTGAAATCAATGAAATTGAAACAAAAGTAATAATTGAAAAAATTGATAAAACAAAAAGTTGGTTCTTTGAATAACTCTTGGGGCAACCCCCAATTATAAAGTAAAAACTTTGCCTGTAACTTTTGACTCCCCCAAAACTGAATTACTAATAGCCTGCTGTTGACTGGAAGTCTTACCAACAACATAAACAGTCAACACATATTTTCTATCTATATGTATTTTTATATAGTGAGGAATATGAGAGAACTATGAGATCATTTTTTACTGTGATACACAATTTACAGGAGACATGAACTGCTCACCTGGAGATGATTAGCTTTCACAGTGTTCATGAGAGGCTATTTGTAAAACTTGAACTCACTGCAATTGCAAGAGGAAGTGGTTATGAAATCATTATAGGATGATAGTATGTACTACAATTAATTTTATGTAGTTGTGATTTAATACTGCATCTTTATATATTTGTTTGCATTTCTATTAACTGTGAATGGTGCCATATATGTTTTGGGTTTGTAGTTATAAATTGTTGAGTTGTAACTTTTTACAATTGACTTGCATGTGTTTTGGTAGCAAATGATAAAAATAAAAATATTATTAACATATATTTATGCATTCACAGCACACTTACATTTTTCTTAATTTTTCAATATTCCTAGGCTACACAGCTGCTTCACAAGTTTTATCAAAATATCCCAAATCTCCAAAAAATCATCTGTGCACAAATGGACTCACACAGTTCAACTCTGTGTTGATGAATTCTCAGTTGTATTTAATATTATCCAGGTTTTCATGTACTCTTTGTTCCTACAGTTCTAAGACAACCTAGATGTTTAGTTTCCTGCTGTTTTCTACTTTATTGCCCTGAGGATTTGAATATAATTTATTTACTTATGCATTTATGTGTTTACTACCTGAGTCCAACCCCCATCCATGAAAGTTCTGTAAGGTCTGGGATCACCTTTTCACATTGTCCTTTATTCATTCTAGCACCAAACAGTGTTCTTTTCAGCACCAAAAAGAGTCATGTAGCTGGATTCAAATATTTTAAAGGAACTGTTGTACACAATAACACAACCACTCTTTAAGTTGGAATAGCCACATTTTATCATTCTTTCCCAGCAAACATGAAATTATTATTACATTTAATGACATTTAATGTAATTATTATTACATTTAATGACCTAATTCTCCCATTCTCAACTCTATTACATATACAACCTAACACAGCATTGACCCAATATAGTTATTATTGCATATGCTATTGATAAATGGCATTTATTATTCTTTAAATAAGAAAAAATTGACTGCATCTTTAAAAAGTGTGTTTTGAAAAGCAGAGTATATAACATGCATAAGATAATTTATTTCATGACTGTCTGGCCTTATCATCATAAATATAAAAATAATATCATGCTATTATTTCCCACACATTTTTCCACCTTCACTGAGACACAAAAAGAGGAGTAATATATATTTCACTTTATCTTTTCAATTAAGAAAAATCTCCTTATAAGAAGGAAATATATTTTTGTATTGTACTCTAAATTGATCTAGAGTATAATTTAAAAGGAGTGTGAAGTAGCCTGGTATTTTTAACTACCTATACTTTACCATTAAGATTCATAATACAGTGTTATGTGAAAAGTCTTTGAATTTTGTGTGTCAACTAGAAATGGTGATTTAATCAGATTACATGTATTAATAGAAAGAAGAATATTCTACTATTAGAAAGAAGAATGTGTATTAAAAGGAAAATAAATTTTAGTTTATGCATCAGGAACTTTCCATTTACCATTCTAGTTGGCAGATGAAAGGAGTTTAATTGATTTGCTAAGGAGAAAAAAGAACCACTTTGTTCTGCTTCACTTTCATTTCTTGGAAATTTTAAACATGTTAGTGAGGTGTTCCCTTTGTTCTTGAGAGTGGATTACCCTGGAAGAGAAATCTGAACATGATTTTTCTGAGTTTCTATGGATCAGACTTAGCATTCTGCAGATTACTGGAGGCCAACAATTTCTTACATCAGATTCATGGGGCATAAACTACTAAAATATTTAGTTATTGCCAAAAAAAAAAGACAAATGAGCCATCAGAGCTGCTATAGGACTTGAAAGGAAACGCTGTGATGAGGTGACTGTTGGAAAACTGCAGGAGGGAGAGAGATGGTAAGAGAGAAGGAAATGAGAAGCATGCCTTATTAGTGTAGTTGGTTAGAATGCTAAGGAGTGTTGGTAACTTTTTTCTCACTCTCCCCGTGAGAAAACAGAGTCTGTGAGATATCTTATTAACCTTTAGAAGCTCTTTATTTCAAAGTATTACTTTCTGCTCCTGAGAGATTTCTGCACTTTTTTTTTTTTACATCAACTGCCAATCATGCATTGTGGTTTTGGAGTTCTAATTGTTGATATAAACTGAGCTATGTCCTTATTGGTCCAGAATATAGCAGTTAAATGTAGGCTCTAGATTCAGATCATGGCATCTCTCCAGTTGTGTGATCTGGGAAAAGTTACTGAATAATTCTAAGTCCAATAGAGAGGGAAAAAGTAAAAAATAAGCTGATTATTATTAATGTTAAGTATTGTTCTATGTGCAAAAGCCTTAGAATAGTGCCTGCCAGATGAGGAAGGCACTGCATACTTATTGATCCTCCTTATTTCTTAATGTATCTAATATCCAGACTATTCCTATGTGCTAATCTACACGAAGCTCCTTATTCTCTGTTGTTTAGTAAATTAAGGGGTTTTAAAATTTGTTGAGAAACCTAGGGCTTTCTTGTTTCTGAAATCTTTTCTTATGCAATTTTCTTACCATTTTAATGTCCTTTTCAGTCTTCACCTTGCTAAATTGGGCCTAACAAATGTCACTTCTTTAAAAAAACCTTTTTTTAAAAGTAAATTGAATATCACTCTTTTTCAATTGAATCTGCTGTAGTATTTCCATATGTCATTTATCATACTTTGCCTTGAAAACTCATTGGGTTTCAGGAATGTTTCTTAAACTGTGGTTTGTGGATTTGGGGAGTCTTGCAAACATAGTTTCAATTTCTATAATTCTTGATGAATTTTTGTATTTTCCTTTTAATGTTCTTCTTTAAAAAAAAAAAGACTATTCTGAGTCACCTGTGTGACAACCTTGTTGGTGACTATCACCATGCATTCCTGCATTTGTGTTTACAATCATCTTCACATGAAGCAAAGAGCAAGAGATTTCATCTGGCAAGGTAACACCCTAGATATTCACAATATTTCAAACAGTGAAAAGCCGTGGGTGAAAGTGAGTCTTTGCAGATCATAAAGTGTGGGCTCACTGAACAACTCAAGCTCTCTTATGCCACATTCACATGGTGAATTGATGTTTGGGGGACATTTTCCATCTTTTATATACCAATTATCCACACTTCATTGGCAATAAGTGTAGTAGTAAATATGTAAAGAATGCAAATGTTTTCTCATTCCATATTATAGCTTGAGGTGCACCATTACACTGATTATTCCATCAAAGTGAAGAACAATTTCATTGTTAATAAGAAAATTAGGAGAAGTGATAATGATGGGAACTCAAATGATGCCTCAGCAAAGCCAAATTCTGAAGAATCCTTTCAAAAACAAGATAAAGAACATGTACACATAATAAATACTTTTATTATTGAATGTAATATCAGCAAAATAGTTCCAAAAAATTAATGTCATAAAATTAATGAACACTAATCTAATGTTTTCATAATTAATTTTATTAGTTTGCAGTTGTCTTATCAATTTTAGGCCAATTCCTTATCTATTAGACAACCAGAGTTTGAAGTTGTTTCATTAATTTTAAATCTATTCTTTCATTCAATCGTTATTTATTGTCTTGCTATGTACAGGTCAGTCATCTAGCTACCAGAAATATAATTAAATTATATCATAATAACTAGAAGGATAACTGGAATATAACGGTTGCTATAAATATCTGTCTAGTGAACAGAAAAATAAAACTCCCTTGACCTCCTTCAACTTTTTGTTATAATGAAAGAAGCAGAAAGTCACCAATACAAATGTGCTAACCGTATGTGAGGTGCTGATTAATGATTAGGAGAAAATTGAAATAGTGAAGAGGACTGGGGAGTGTTAAAGAGGGCTATAATTTTCAATAACATGGTCAAGAAAGACCTCGCTGTGTAGGTGAAAACCCACTGGAGGTTTAGAAGGTAGTGTGGGGACTTGGGTAGATAATCAGAGGTCAGACATTTTTGGGAGAGGAAATAGCAGGTACAGATGCCTGAAGGCAAGTGTGCATCTGAAGATTGGTCATGTCCATTTGCTGGATTTAAACAGAGGACAGAATGAGGTGAGAGGAGGTTACAGGCGAAAACATTAGCCAGACTCTGAAGGACTGTGGAAATCACAGGAAGGGTGTTGGCTTTTGTCTGAGTCCAGTGGAGACCACTGGATGGATTGTATATGTTAATGCTATCTGATTTTTATTTAACCAGAATTCTTGTGAGTGTTGTGTTTAGAATTGACTGAAAGGTATCAAGTTGGGGATTTATTCCAGGTGGGAGGAAAAAGGGACTTGAATCAGGGTGGGAGTAGTGGGGAATGTAAGACAAGCTTTCAAGCTGGGTAAGTTTAGAAGGTAAGTTGAAGATTTTCTGCGGAACTAGATGTGGGGAAGGAGAGAGAGGGCAGTTGAGGATGATGTTTTTGACTTGAGATGTTGGAAGAATGCATTTTTCATTAGTCAAAAAAGGAAATGTTTTAAAAGAGCAGATTTGGAATTAGAATGGAATATTGGAGATCAGTTTTACATACAGCTATTTTAAGAAGTATCACTATTATCTAGTGGAGTTGTCTTTTATTTTAAGGGTTGTACCAATGTTTTATAAAAGTTATAGCTTTTGTGTATAGTGAGTAATACTACGAGGATCTTACTTCAAACTCCCATGGAAATCCACCATAATTTTCCTTATTTAAAACAAATATTACTTGATTATGATAAATTTATCATTTCATTGTAAGAAATACAGTTGTAGGAAATAAGGGCTCAAAGAAATTTGAGGACAGGGAAATTAAGATTTAAATCGTTTTCTAGATATGTAGCTTTATATATATTATTAATTTCTTCCTTTGGACTTCTATTATGTATTTTGAAAATTGAATATACTAAAACCTAGATACGAAGGTTATGAGAATTAAGAGAGAGAATGGCCATAAAATATATAATTCAATATCTTGCCTGGCACTGAAAAGATACCCAATCCAACAGAGATGTCACTTCTCTTTCTAAAAAGTGTCTTGCTTAACTGGGGAAAAGTGGACACCCAACAGGACCGACACAGTCACAAATGTTAGCAGTGAGAGCAGAGGTAATGTAGAGGCACCGAAAAAACATCCAAAGTAAATAATTGCAGTGGAAAGTCAGGAGTATCACACTCCAAGGGGCATAAATCAAAGCTAAGCATTTGGGTAAGCTGCAGCAGTCAAAGTAGAGTATTCCTGCTTAGGAAAATAGATTGTAAATAAGAGAACATCTTGGCCTAGATAAAGGTGAGCAGGTTAAAGATTTGATGAATAACAATATGAAAAATTTTAGATTTCGACATTTAGGGAATGCCTCTTTCATAAGCACTGTGATAGGTACTAATATCAGGAAATCTTTACAGTACAGTATGTCAGTTTCTCCAAGTCACAGAAGTGGAGAAGTGGAGTTCAAACCAATATCTTAAAAGTTTAGTAAACATTTTGCAAAATATCATAGGATTGGCCTGTTGCTGCAGAATTAAACCAATTATATATAGAAAATGTAAACTGACACATGCACATATATGTGCACACTCAACAAGATATATATACATACATACAAAGATATAAATACACACATGCATGCATGTAGTGATAGGCATTATTTTTAAAGTGTTCAAATTCTAGATAGGCTTCAGAGAAAGTATAGGTGCAGTTTGGTGAAAGATCTGAAGGCAGGTTCTCAGCATCATCTCAGAGCAAACTGAAGACTGCCTCAAGATCTGTGAAAGAGGAAATTACTGCCTGACTTTGGACTCTCCACTATGGGGGAGGGACAGAGCCTCTGCGGTTGACTTCTAACAGAGAGGGGCCAGGCAGGGCCTGGTGGGTGCAGAGAACAAGTCACCTTCATTTCCTATTCCTCTCAGGAGCTAGCCTACAGTGTGAGCACTAAAAAGTCATATGGATTTCAATCAGTGTCCCACTCCCCATCGTCACCTAATTAGCTCTCCACATCAATGGAATCCTCAATTCACTATTGATGGATTGGTCTATACCCTGCTGTGGATTCTCAGCAGTCCACCGAATTAAAAATGTCAGCATGTTCTTTGGAGGATGGTAGACAATGAATCAGCTGAATCCAAAGACAAATAAATTAGCTCCATATTCTATAATGTAATAGTGCAGTGGCACTGAAGAGTTTCATAGTCATGATACTATCTAGGAATCAACATACTGCAGCAAAACCAAAATTCACCAAACTTGGAATTCTATGTAAATTATGGCAATAAGAAAGATTCAGAGAGAAAGCAGAGATGTCATTCTTTGCAATAAGCTCTGAAGCACCAACCAGAAATATTCTCAGATTATGAGTTCGTGATTCAAAATTCATGAGTCCTATTTTCACCCATCATTAGATAATCAATAAAATTATTAGGCATTGAGTAAAGTACTCTTTTATTTAACTCATGTTTACTTATTTCAAATCATGTATCATGATATTCTATTCCAATAGGAAGAAAAATAAAGCCTATGTTCTCTTTCTGGTATATCATAATATTATTTACATCAAGCACATGCATCAGATATTGCAGAAAATATTGTGTAAAATCAGGTTAGTTTTCCTGTGTATGTTTACATATCCAGCTAAGTGGAATAGCTTAGTTTAATTCTAAGTAAATAATTATAATATAAATTTATCATCTATTTTCCTTACTAGACTCATATTACCTTGAGGGTAGAAACCAGAGCTATCTTAGTCATTTTGTATAACTTGGCTTTTAGTAGATAAATCACAAATATTTATTGAATAAATGGAAAAACGATCATTATTTGTGGAGGACTTTCATTTCTAGAAAGATAGGACAGGAATTCTTTACTCTCCTTTGCTCTCTCTCTCTTTTAAATATGGATAAAATCCCTTACAAAAATTATAAAAAGTGCAGACAAAAAATCTATAAGAATATAAAAAGACTCCATAAGGTCTTTATGGGCAGGCAGACAGGATAGGGACCCTGGCACTGAAGGAATGGCATGAGGGTGAGTTCATTGTGTTATTTCTTTCTCATCCCACACTTTGTGTTGGAGAAACCAGCAACCCAGGAAACACCAACAGTTGCAAATAAAAATAGAATGTGTACAAGGAAAGCCCACATTCTCTAATCGAACAGTAAAGTAACAAGACAGAAAACATTTAGACAATAACTGACCTTCTCTGGCCAAAATCCACTGGAAAACAAGAGTGTCTCACCCCATTCCCACCAGAAAAAGCTGGGTGGAGAACCAAGGTTTCCATCCTTGTCAGGCCATGGCAAACACTGCCAATCCCCTGCTGAGATGACGTCAGAGAAAGCCAACAGGACATCTGGACCCTCATCCCCACTGGGCAGTAATGAGGATGCTGCTGGTGGTGTTTATGGAGACCATGTGGGGAGCCTGGACACTGAACCCCCTCAGAAGCAACACTGTGTCCCTCTCTGCTCATCAGCTGGAATCTGAGTAGACCTGGTGGAGAGTTAGTTCTTTAACTAGCATCAGCAGCAAGGATGCACCTCCCGCCACTTGTGTTAAGTGCAGACCAGCTGAGGAACAGTCCAGAGGCTCCCCTCCCTCCCAGCCAGGATTAAGTCAGTAGAGGCCTGATGGAAAGCCCAAACTCCCACCCAAGACCAGCAGAAATGGGAACCCTCCCTCTGGGTGTCAGTGGAGACTGAGAGGCTAACTTAGAGTTCCATTTCCACTGGTCATCATGCAGGTACTGCCCGCCTTCCCACAGAATCTGTCACAGGAGGCCCCTTAGACTCGACATTTAAATAAGATTGAGCATTTCATTACATAATACCAAAATGTTCAGGTTTCAATAAAAAGTCACTTATTATCAGGGAAAAAATCAGAATGATCTCAAAATGAGTGGGAGAAGGCAATTGACAAACGCAATCATGGAGGTGTCATGGATGTCAGAATTATGACAGGGAGTTTGAAATCAGTCATCAAAAAATTCAGTGAGCAGTTATGGACATGCTTGAAATAAACAGAGAAATGGAAACGCTGAGCAAAGAAACAGCATGTAGAAGGAAGACATAATGGAATTTTAGAAACTGAAAAGGATAGGTAAAATAAATTCCATGGGCAAGCTGGAGAGCAAAATAGAGAAAATAGAGGAATAGTGAACTTGAAGATGGAATAATAGAAAATATTCAATCTGAACAACAGAGATAAAGACTGACAACAAAACTACCAGAAAATAAATAAATAAAACAGAGTTCTACCTCTGATGTTTTCAGCTTACAATGGCTCTGTTGTCTTGTCATTCAGTTTAGGTTAAGGAGTATTTGTGCATTGAACTAAATGAAAAGGAAAAGAATGAATATAATGGAATTTGTGATATACAGTTAAAATAGAACTGAGAAGGGAGCTTAAAGCACTGAACACATACATTAGGAAAGTGGAAAAATTTCAAGTCAATGGTCCATGCTCTTCCCTCAAAGTGGAGAAGAAAGGGGAGTAAAATAAAACCAGAGCAGGCAAGAGAAAACAATCCAAAAAGCAGGAATTGTAAATTAAGAACAAAATGAAATAAAAAGTCAAGAAAAACTTTGTTCTTTGGAAATATAAGTAAAATTAACAAGGCTCTAGGCTTGTCAAAGAAAAAAATAAAAGAAGATGCAGATTAACAATATCAGAAATAAGCAGGGAATGTAAAGTGCTTACCCTGCAGACATCAGCAAGACAATAAGAGAATATTACAAAAATTACACACAAAGATTTGACAACTTATACCAAAAAGACCAGTTCCTTGCAAACTAAAAATTATCACAACTCACAATATGAAGCAGATGATTAAATAACTCCTTAATGACTATAGAAATTGAATTTGCAGCTAAAAATAAATAAAAATTTTTAAAAAACTCCTGTAAAAGAAATCTAGCAGTCTGAATGATTTCACTGGTGAATTCTAAAAAATTTCAAGAAGAACGGTACCAATTTCATAAATCTCCTCTGGAAAATAGGAGAAAGAACTTTCAATTCTTTTTATGAAGTATTTTTCTGATACAATGCATAGGTAACCAGGAAAACAGTATAAAAAAGAAAACTAATGATCAATGTGAATATAAGTATATGTGGGTATATTCATGAATGCCTATACAAAATCCTTAATAAAAATTTAATAAAAGAATCCATTAACCTAAAAGAGTATCTTCTATGGCGCACACACACACACACACACACACACACATCATAACCATCTTTTTTCCAGAGATGTAAGGCTGATTCAGTGTTAAAAATGCAAGCAATGCAATACATACATTAGGAAAGTGCAAAAATTTCAAGTCCCATATTACAGTCTAAAGAAAAAAAAAACACATGATCCTGTCAATTGGTGCAGAAAAGCATTTGGAAACTTTAACAAACATCCAATTAAACCTCTCAGAAAACTGCAAATAGAGAGGAACTTCCTGAGCTTGATGACTTTTACAAAATCCCTACAGCTAACATGGTACTTAATGGTGAAAGACTAAATACTTCCTCTCAAGATGGAAAACAAGGCAAGGACATCCACTTTCAATCCTCCTTTTCAACACATCACAGGAAGCACCAGTAAATACATAAGGTGAGAAAGCTGATTATAACAAACGATATATATATCTGTCTCTTTTTGAAGATGGATTCATAATCTACATGGGAACAATGCTACAAAATCTTAGAGCTTATAAGATTAGCAAGTTCACAGAATATAAAATAAACATAAAAACCAACTACAGTTCTTACTATAAATATACATACATATGTATATATACAAACTAACACATGAAAACAGAAATGTAAAATGTATTACCTGGTACACTCATTTATAAACTAAATCCTTAGTTATTAATGTGACTAAACATTTGTGGGTCTCATGTGTTAAAA
>JAJEJO010052162.1:217064-274054 GCA_020662805.1 Glaucomys volans | reverse complement strand
CTTAGTTATTAATGTGACTAAACATTTGTGGGTCTCATGTGTTAAAAACCGTAAAACACTGATAGAAAAATCAAGAATCTATGAAACATGGAGACATGCACAATATTCATGGATTAGGAGATAGCAGAGTAAAGATGGGAGTTATTCAATGTGATAAACACAGAGTTCATTTGCTATCAAAATCACAGCAAGATTTTTAAACAGATATGGATAGGATGATTTCACAATTGATACTGAAGGAAAAGGAACTGAAATGGGTAACCAAGTTTGAAAAGGATGAATGAAGCAGGAGGAACTGCCCTCCCTGCTTGCAAGGGATTATACAGTGACTGTAAACAGGCTGTATGGTATTGGCAGGAGGTTAGACACATAGATCAATGAAGCCAAATACAGAACCTAGAAGCAGACCCACACAGGTATACCCTATTGACTTTTGCCCAAGGTACAAGTCAAGTTAACAGAGAAAAAAATAGCCTTTTCAAAAAATGGAGCAAGAGCAAGTACATTCTTAGCCAAAAAAAATCTTTGACCAAAGTATTACACCTTATACAAAAATTAACTCAAAATGAGTTCCAGACAACATGAAATATGTAAGTATAAAATTAGTAGAAAAAAATATGGGTTGGGAATCTTTTGAATGTAGGGCTAGGTAAAGAATACTTACATTTTACCAAAACATTCATAGAAGAAAAAATTGATAGAATTGTTTTCATCAGCATAAAAACTTTTGCATATAAAAGAGTCTGATAAGCAGATGAAAAGACATGCTACAGACCTCAAGAAAGTATTTGCAAACCATGTATCCAAAATAAGAATAGTATCTAGTTTAGGAAATGGGCAAAAGCATAAAGAGGGATTAAAGGGAAGAAGATATACAGATGGCAAAGAAGCACATAAAAACCATTAATTCTCACAATTCATTAGGGGAATGCAAAACAATCTCCAATGAGCTGTCTCTAGGTTCCTATCAGAATAGGTCAATTAAAAAATGTTGACAATACCAAATTCTGCAAAATATGTGGAAAAACTACAATATTCATTCATTGTGGGTTGGAATGTAAAATGTACAGTAATTCTGAAAGAAAATTGTCAGTTTCTAAAAAATCTTCTTCTGAAATTGTCACACTACTCAGCACTTGTACACCTAGGCATTTATCCCATAGAAATGAAGATATATGTTTATGCAAAAGTCCATTTATGAATGCTGATAGATCCTTTGTTTGTACAACCATAACTGGAAGCAATCAGATGTTCTTCAGTGGGTGAATGGTAAACAAACTATGCCAAGGAATGTGCTTTTAATACCCAGAGCAACCTGGATGAATCTCCATGAGACAAGTCAATCCTCAAAAGTATACAGAGGGTATATGTACCACAGTTTCTTTATCCATTCATCTGTTGAAGGGCATCTAGGTTGGTTCCCCAGTCTAGCTATTGTGCATTGAGCTGCTGTAAACAATGATGTGACTGCATTACTGTAGTAAGCTAATTTTAAGCCCTTTGGGTATAAACCTAGGAGTGGGAGAACTGGGTCAAAAGGTGGGTCCATTCCAAGTTTTCTGAGGAATCTCCACACTGCTTTCCAGAGTGGCTGTACCAATTTGCAATTCCACCAGCAATGTAAAAGTATGCCTTTTTCCCCACAGCCATGCCGACATCTATTATTGTTTTTGTTCTTGACAATAGCCATTCTAATTGGAGTAAGATGAAATCTTAGAGTTGTTTTAATTTGCATTTCTCTAATTACTAGAGATGTTGATAATAGAGGCAGAATTTTAAAAAAAGTATACAGAGTGTAATATCTCATTTGTATAATAATTTTGAAATGCAAAATGACCCAGTAGATGTTGTTGGGTTGGGGGAAGGGTTACAAAAAGAGAAAAAGCTGTGGCTACACAGGGCCACATAGAAACAGACATGCTTGTCTTGATATATTGATGTCAACATCCTGGTTGTGATGTCATACTATAGTTACGAAGGTTTGTTACTAGTGAGTGAAATGGGGTGAATCATAACCAGGATATGGTTATCATTTCTGATGGCATCATGTGATGCATTTCTACAAATTCCTCAAAGTAAAAATTTTAATTAAAAAGCCATATAGTACTAAGCACATAATAGGTGCTCAATATTCACTGAAGGGATAAAAGTCATTTTATTGAGGATTATCCCAAATAATCCAAATGTAATGGAAGGAAGATGATATTTCTATTCACAAACCTCTTCTAGGTTTTTCCTAATTGTTTGGAATTTCTTTGCCTTATGTTAGAAAGTAAATATCCCACTGTATATTTTAATGTTTATCATCAGTGAGATGATGAAGTGAGTGATTCTTGTTAAATGGAAATATTAAATAACAGTCCTGGTTATTTCTTCTGACCTGAAAGGTAGGTATATGAGAGAGTTTCATGAATTGTTAGTAACTAAAAGAAATACCATAAGGGCTCATGCTCAGAATTTTGTGCAGTGTTCTTCATATACCAGGGATTATATACATCTTTGGCAATACATTTACTAAACAATAACACATTGTAAGTATCCAATAAATTATAAGAAGTGGAGGTAGTAGCAATAACATCAGTAGTAATAGGAATGATATGAGGGAGAATACTACCATTATTACATTAAAAATAAATTAATTAGCTTAAATCTTGAAAATTTACTAGGTTATTATGACCCAATCTGGTTACCATGCCCATCTTCCTACTGTCATCTCCTCAGGGATTTTGAATCATTAGCATTAATATGTCTACCTGTACTCTGCTCAGAAGTCAAGACTAATATTAACCTATTCATCCCAAACTACCCATGATTCCAAGGTGCTAGAAAAATGAAGTCGCTTCTTAATTAAAAAATACTTGATCTCTCTGCCTGAAAGATTCCCTAAAATGAGAAATCTCTGTGTTCATCCTAATGACACATTGGACCATCAATGGACTCAGCAAAGATGGACTGTCACATATAAAAGCTTTGACTTGAAGTGTCATAAGCAATAAATAGCATTTTTCTCACATTTGAGTGCTTCGTGGAGCCTGTTAAGTTTTTTTGCAGACCCTTCTAAGTAGCAGCTTGTATTGCTGAACAATTGAACAGTGCCCATTCATTGTGGTTCCATATGGAACACTTACTCTTGCCTCCCCTGATGGGCTGAAGGAGCCACCTGAGTTTACCACTTCCTGGTTCACAGGTCACTGAGCCAGACTGGGCAATCCAAAGAAGTCTCTGTTTAAATGATGTATTATCTTATCTCTCAACTATTAAGGAGGAGCCTAGCACCAAAAAGAAAATTGTTGTAAGGGGAAGATGTACCATTTTTCCAGAGGGGCATTTTTTGTAAGCTAACAAAAAATACTTTTGTTTCCTCATAATATTTCTTACAATACATGGTATTGTGGAAAACGTTTAATAATATGTTCTGTTCAATGTTTTCCAAAGTGCATGTTTCCATAGTTTGTTTTTTCTCTTTATAATGTGGCATATTAGAGCTTTGAGGAAACTTTTATTTCTCTTGTAATTTAATACTCCCCTCTGAAGAAACTTTCTTGTTTAACTCAACCTAGGGAGAACCAAAATGTTCTTTTCAGAATAAAGAAATGTTTTAACCAAAGGTTACTGTAAAATATAGCAAGGAACTTATCATCTAGATTTGAACTGGGGTTATGCTTACACATCGTCTATCTAACACTCTTAGTTTACAAAAACAAAAACAAAAAACAAACACCTTCCATCAAATCACAACTCAAGTTAGTGTATTTGAACATACTAATCCAGATTTTGCTGTACGTCAATGCTACAAATTCTTCTTCTAATAATGTGTCTCTGGGTTCTCTCACTGGTCATTGACTATGTCAGCTTCCTCCTTTTTTGGTTTTATGACTTCTTCTGATTTCTCAAGTCTAGCCCACTCAATCAAAAGCTGCCCAGATTTCCTTTTTTTCTTACCAGGATAAAGGTCCTTTGTCTTTCAAATTTGAATCATTCTTATATATGTTGAAATCTGACTCTTGATCCCCAAAACTATTGGCATTTGTTTATTAATTCACTTGATATTGATAGCATATCTGTGTTTTTAGTTCCATGGGTTATAGGAAATACATAGGAATAATATTTCCTGCCTTCATGAAGTCCTTAACAAAGCCTAATACATAAAGTAAAGAGATTCTAAACAGCCATTCTTTAGAAACAACACTTTAAAATAATGGTTGGCAAATTGTGGCTTACCAGTCAAATGTGGCCCACCAGTAGGTTTATAAATAAAGTTTTAATGGATATCAGTTTTACCTAAAGCTACCTTTATACCACAATGAAAAAGCAGAGTAGTTGAGAAAGACACCATGAGGGCTCAAAATCTAAAATATTTATTATCTGAACCTTTACAGAAACAGTTTGCTGACCCTTGCTCTAGAAGAATATTTAATGCCATTCATAAATATTTCAAATACATACAAACACAATAGAAAAATGTCCATTATACAATGTTAAGGAAAAATGCAGGTTACCATGTTACAATTTGTTATGAAGTGAATGATCTGAGTACTATCTATAATAGTGCTTGGAATATTGTAGTGACACAACAATATCTATCTACTAAATAAATAAAAACAGAGATAGAAGAAGATGGGCTGAGGTGGTGGATCATTGTTTGAAATTGAATACAACCTTCCAAAAGGAGAAAGTTTCTTGGGCAAGGGTCTGATGGCGAGGGGACAGAGATGTCAGGTGATGTGCAAACACGTCAGAGAGGTGAAGCATGGAAACTGAAGGTGAGCACGGGTCCAGATTGTTAAGTCTGTCAAATTTTCAGACCTCTTCCTGTGGGCTTATGAGGGACTTATAATTCTTTGTTTACTGAGAAGACAGGGATGATAATGAGATTTATGTGTTTGTGGATATCACTGTGGTTACAGTGTGGAAACAACATGGAAGGCAGTGAGTCCAGAGCGTGGGAAACTTGTCTGATGATTATTACAAAAATCCAAGTGAAAGGAAAGGGGCTTCAACTTGAAGAGCTGTCCTTCAGCTAGAGTAAATAACAGGAGCTGGTGCTCAGCTGAATTTGGTTGGAGGCTAATTAAGACGGAAAGAAAAGAAGGAAACATCTCAGGCTATTAGCTTTAACTCTAGAAAAATGATATATTTCAGTGGAATAGAAAGTGCAGGGAAATGAACAGCTATGGAGAGGGAGGGGATGAGTTCAATCTTAAGGATGTAATTTGGCTTTGAGCAACCCAAGTAAATAGGAGGCTATTGGAGGTACAGATCTGGACTTTAGAAGATATAAACTTTATGGTAGAGGTGAAGTGCTCTCTGAGGCATGATATAAACCAAGGAACTGTATTCAAACTGCTCATTAAAAACATTGGTAGTGGGGACAGGAGTATAGCTCAGTGACAGAGCACTGGCCTGGCATGGTGAAGGACTGGCTTCGATCCCTAGTAATGTAATAACAACAAAAAAAGTCTGAGGAGGGGAGGAAAACGAAGAAGTCAGGACTGGAGTTATTTCAGACATACTGCCTACTCTTCACAATATACATTACACTGATGAGTTCATCCCCATGAAGTCAAAGGAGCTCCATTTCATGTTCCATAGTATAGGGAGGACATGATTAAAGTTCCTGGGTACTTCTGGTTCTCCAAATTGGTGAGGCAGGTTTTGCACCAAGAAGCAATCCCCTAAAAGCCACCATCATGGGCCTTTAAAGCAAAGCACAGAGAAGCTACAGATGGGCACAAAACGATCTGAGAAAGGCACTAGTGGTATTTGTTGTTGTGGAGACATGAATTTGGGGGCTGGAAACTTATATGTGACAGCTGAAGCCATGGGAAAGGACAGGACAAGACCTTCCAGAGAGGATATCAAGAGAGACAGGAGGGGGTATGAAAAATGGTGGGATGAGACAGATATCATTACCCTATGTACATGTATGATTAACATGAAAGGTTTGAATGTACATCATGCACAACCATAGAAATGAAAATTTGTACCCCATTTGTGTACAATGAATCAAAATGAAAACTGTAAAAATTTTAAAAGTAAATTTTAAACAATTTGATGTTACACTTTTAAAAAAAAGAGGGATGGGAGAAAAGAAGTTAAGAAGGACAGATGAAGTGAAGGCAATGAAAACTGACAGGAAGTGCCAATGGAAAGGAGGAAAATGGTTTACAGGTGAAAAAAGTCAAAAGAAGGGAACATTATTCTTATGACTTTAGATGAGATAATTCTTATGACTAATAGATGAGATAATTAATAATAGCTAAGAGGTAACCACTAAGAGCTCTATGTAATTGGAAGTCCTACAAAAAAGGGTGTGGGGGCAGGGCTCCCAGTTGATAGCTCAGGATTCTCAAAATAGGCTTGAAGATGCCCCCCATCCCTGACCCAAGACTCTTAGTATGAATTGAAATGCAATGAGTGCTGGTTTGGGGTTTTGGTTCCACTACCAGGTTTAGGTTTCACTACCAGGACTTTTACTGTTGTTGTTGTTGTCTTTGTGGGTAGATATAATACTTTTATTTTATTTATTTTTTTGTGTTTCTGACAATAGAACCCAGTGCTTCACACATGCTAGGCAAGCACTCTACCACTGAACTACACCCCCATTCCCAAGGTTGTTTTTAATATTAAAATTTAGCAGGTATCTCTGGGCCTCTGTTTCTTTGATAATAAAATGAGTTGGAGTTGACTTTGTCTCTAAAATATTTTATTGTCAGTTCCTGAGGCTGCCTATACACACTCCAGGCAATGGTGGAAGTCAAAGAGCTGATGTTGTGGTTTTGATTCATCAACTCATCCATTTTTTAAATTAATATTTATTGAACACCTGTTCTATGCTAGAACATGCAAATAAGTAGTAAACAAACCTGGCAAGGCTCTTGCCTTCACATCTAGAACAAAAACTTAATAGTTATGAAAGTAATTCGTGTATTACAGTTACAATCAATGTCATGAAGAAGGGTAAGGAAATACAACATTGTGTAATGGGAATGTAACTTGGACTAGGTAATTTGAGGACTGGACCTGAGTTGAATAGATTTCTGGGCTATGAAAAACACTTTAAATTTGGTTAAAAATTTCCCTTTTTAGATGTATTTCCACAGTTTATTTTTGTACATAGAAAGTTGAGATTTGTGAGCAGCTTGTGGAAAATATCTAAGATTTGTTACCCTGATAAAATTAAACACAATAATGCTCAATGGGGCAGCAAAAGCTACAGGTGTATTCATTAGATTTCTTCAAACAATATTTATTGAGTAAGTGTGTTTTTTAGCCATCACTTTTGGTTCTGCAGTTTACAGCTGTGAGTAAAATGTTCTCCACAGACTGACACTGGACAAGGTAAGATCAAATAGTGGTAAATTCTATGGTACTAACGAAAATTTGTAAGAGTTTTCTGTATTTTCATCTCGGAAGGTAGGTAGACCTTTTCATCTACAGATGTAATGGCATGGGTCAATACATATCTATTCTTCAATTCTTTCTTAATCTAAAATTCTCATTTTAATTGAGCAAATCATTTCTACACGTACTCTACCTCTCAGCTTCTGTTTCTGGCTAGTCATGTGAAACTGTTGAGCATTTAGTTCTCAGTAGGTACTGGGTGGGATTTCTGGGAAGGCTTTTTTAAAAGAGTTAGTTTTGAGGAAATGTCAGCAAGTTGGTGGACCAGAAAGCCCCAGTTTTGACCCTTCACAGAAATACCAATTTAACAATGACATACAGATCAAAATACCTTCATGAGAACTACAAAATCTAGTTAAAGTAAATCCATATGTAGAAAAATCAAATTAGACCCCTATCTCTCACTATGCACAAAACTCTAAGTGGATCAAGGACCTACAAATTACACCAGAGATCCTGCACCTGCTAGAAGTTAAAGTAGGCCCAGTCTCCATCATGTCAACTTGGGAACTGAATTCTTCAACAAAACTCCTGAAGTGTAAGAAATAAAATCAAGGATCAATAAATGAGATTGTATCAAACTACAAAGCTTCTTCACAGCAAAGGAAACAATCAATGACATGAAGAGAGAGCCTACCGAATGGGAGAAAATCTTTGCCACTTGCACCTAGATAGAGAGTTAATCTCCAGGACATATAAAGAACTTAAAAATTTTAACATCAGAAAAACAAAAACCCAATCAATTAATGGACAAAGGAACCGAACAGACAATTCACAGAAGAAACATGAATGGTCAATAAATACATGAAAAAATGTTCAGCATCACTAGTAATTAGAAAAATGCAATAAAACTACACTGAGAGGTCTTCTTACTCCAGTCAGAATGACAATTATCAAGAATACAAGTAACAATAAATGTTGGCAAGTATGTGGGCAAAAAGGTACACTTATGCATTGCTCTTGGGACTGCAAAGTAATACAACTGCTATGGAAAGCAGTATGTAGATTCCTCAGAAAATTTGGAATGGAACCACCATTTAACCCAGTTATTGCACTCCTCAGCATATACCCAAAGTACTTAAAATCAGCATACTATAGAGAAGCAGCCATATCAATGTTCATAGCAGCTCATTCACAATAGCTAAGCTATGGAACTAACCTTGGTGCCCCTCAGTAAATGAATGGATAAAGAAAATGTGATACATATATACAATGGAATATTACTTAGCCATAAAGAATAATGAAATTATGGCATTTGCCAGTAAATGGATGGAACTGGAAGCTATCATGGTAAGTGAAATAAGCCAATCCCAAAATACCAAAGCCCAAATGTTCTCTTTGATATGTGGATACTGACTTACTATAGGTAGGGGGTAGAGGGGGGAGAGGAGGGAGGAGTAGAGAGGTTCACTGGATTGGATGGGGATAATGAGGGCAAACGAGGAGGGATGGGAATGGGAAAGACAGTAGACTTAATCAGACACAATTTTCCTAGGGTCATACATGAATATACAATCGAGGTTATGCCACATTATGTACAACCAAAAGAATGAGAAGTTATACTCCATGTATGTATGATATGTCAAAATACACTGTACTGTCATGTATAAAAAAAATGGAAAAAAAAATGAGAAAAGAGAAAAAAAGGAAATTGCAGTAGACTTGGTGAAAATAAAACTGAAGAAAGTAGGAAAGTAATTTCACTTTATTCCTGTCAGTGCCTCCTCTAAGCCAGCAGAGTGCAGTGACAGAAGAGAAGGCCGTGGCTTCTGACTTCTCCTGCAGGTGAAGTTAAGAGTGGAGTATATGTCCAAATTTGAGGTTTTATAGGGCTACCCAAGGGACTGGTTTCTGTCTTGCCTTAATTGGGTTGTTTTCTGGACATAGTCTGGATGCATAGGGCCACTGAAAACAAAGAAGAGTGGGAAGTGGCTTATGGTAGTCAGCACTATTCAGCACAATCATAAGAAAACCCAAACCTGAATTTCCTTGGGAAGAAAAAAGGAATGAATTATGCTTATGGAATTCTGGATTTGTAGAGGAATGCCAAAGGGTCTACGAATCATCTTGGTGCTAATAAGGAGTCAATGTAGTCTGGTGGCTGCTGATAGGAAGAAAGAGTGGGCTGTTTGTTGCTGTAGACTTAGGGAACATGCCGTAATGCATAAAAATAACAGAGGGAGAAACAGATTATGGACTCCTAAAAAATAAACTGGCAGGTCTCTGAGAAATTACATACACAAGGCCAAAGAAGTCACATAGCATCTAAAACAGACTTCAGAAGCTCCAAGAATTAATAACTGGGCTAATTGGTGAGGGTATTCTATAGGAAGCCCATTCAGAAGACTGATAGAGGTGACTGCTTTTTCAAATGCACAGATCTCAAAACAATATTACAATACACAGGAAGAAACAGGGAAACATGACCTAACAAAAGGAACAACATAAATTTTCAGCAACTGATCCCAATAAGTACATGACTTAGTTGACAAAGAATGCAAAATAACCATCAGAAAGATACTCTATCAGCTAAAGGAAGTGATACATGATGAAAAGGATAATATTAACAGAATGAAACTATGGAAAGGCACCAACCAGAAATTTTGTTGCTGAAGAATACAAAAACTGACCTGGAATAAAAGAAACACTTCATGAATACAATAATAGACTGATTGAAAAAAAGAAAAAATAAGAAATTCTAAGGCATGCCATTTAAATTGATCAGAGGAACAGAACAAAATAAAAGGAATGAAAAATAGTAGAGAAAGAATATAAGACTTAAGGACCATAAGAGAAACAATACATACATTTATTAGGGTAAAAGAAATAGAAGAGACAAGAAAGTCAGAAAGCTTATTTAAAGAAATAGCTAAAATATTCCAAATCTGGTAATGCAATACACCCACATATTCAAAAGTTCAAAAAAGAATAACAAACACAAATTTGTGAAATTCACAGTAAGACGTATTTTGATCAACTTATAAAGAAAAAAGATTTTGGAACACAGCAAGAGAAAAGTGATTCATCACAAATAAGAGAACTTCCATAAGAATAATAGTAGATTTCTCCACAGAAAATTTGCTGGTAAGAAGAGTGTGGGAGGATGTATTCAAAGCCCTGAAAGAAAAAATACTACCAACCAAGAATATTATATACAGGAAAAGCAAACTTAGAAAAAAAGGTGCAGTAAAGACTTTCTTAGATGAACAAAAGCTAAGGGAACTTGTCATCATTAGGTTTTCTTCACTAGAAATGCTCAATAAATTTCTTCATATTGAAATGAAAAAACACTAAGCTACATGAAGGCATTTGAAATGTAAATTTGCCTAATTCGTGTACATATACAAAAAATAATGAAAACTGTAATGTTGAATGTATGGTATATAAATAACTTTTAATTTTGGTTCAAAATTAAGAACAAAGCATAAGCAATAACTGTAACTATAAAAATATGGTAATGGATATGCAACATAAAAGATGTAATTTGTGGCATCAATGCTATAGAGTATGGCTGTTGGGTGAAGTAGGACAGAGGTTTTGTATGTGATGGAACTTAAGTTGCTATTAGGTTAACATAGATAGTTATTTGATTTTTCAATGTAGTCTCCATGATAACCACAAGGATATATCTAAAGAAAATATACAGAATAAACTGAGAAGAGGATCTAAGCACGTCACTACATAAAACCAATAAAAAACAAAGGAAAGGTAGCAAGACAGGAAAATAGGGACTCTGAATGACCAAAAAGACAGTAGTAAATCCATCCCTAAAAAAAAAATTCTTCGAAGATGACTGCATTAAGTTCTTCAATCAAAAGTCAGAGAGGGTCAGATTGGCTAAAAATAGGACAGCTCTGTGCTCAACAAGAGGTTCACTTTAGATGTAAGGAAACAATGGGCTGAAAATGAAAGAATGGGAAAATAGATTCCATTTCATGGCAATCAAAAGAGAGGAAGAGCAGCCATACTTATTTCAGGCACAATAGATTTTAAGTGAAAAACTCCCCAAAGAGACAAAGAAGGAGCGATTGCATAAGGAATGAAAATGTCAATTCAGCAAGAAGACAATGATAATTTTACATGCACCCAATATCAAGCTACCTAAATAGTCTGATGACTCAATGAAACAAACACTGATGGAATCAGAGAGAGAAATGGACAGCAGCACAAAAACAGAGATTTCGAAAAGTTGTACCCCATTTGTGTACAAGGAATCAAAATGAAGTCTGCAAGACTTTAAAAAATAAATAAATAAATAAATAAAATTAAAAAAAAAAAAACACAGAGATTTCAACAGCTCATGCTCAGTAATGGGTAGAACCCCATGGATAAAATTGGAAAGAAACCAGTACATTGAACAACAGCACAGATCAAATAGACCTAACAAACAACCACAGAACATTGCTGGCAACAGCGGATTACACATTCTCCTCAAGCATACACAGAACATTCTCCAAGATAGATCACAGATTAGTTCATAAAACTGATTTAGCAAATTTAAGGAGATGAAAAGTTGTACAAGGTGGTGTACACTGTAATTCCAGTGACTTAGGAGGCTGAGGCAGAAGGATTGCAAGTTTGAGGCTAACCTCTGGAACTTAGCCAGATCCTGTGTCAAATACCAAAACTAAAAAGGACTAGGGATGTTGCTCTGTGGTAGTGTACCCCTTGTTCAATCCCTAGTACCAAAATTAAAACAAAATCAAAGAAACAACAACAACAAAAAATGTAAAAGCAAGAAAAGTTAAAAAATGGAAATTATTGCGTGTATGTTTGCCAAACACAATGAAATGAAGTTATAATTTGAGAGAATAAATGAGTCAAAGCAGAAATTATAAGGGGAAATTAGAAAATATTTCACAACAAATGAAAAAGATGACACAGTATACCTAAACTTATGTAATGCAGCAAATATACTTCTAAGAGGGATGCCTAGAGTAATAAACGGCTATGTTAAAAAAGGAAGACAAATCTCAATGAAAAAAAAAACAAAACCAAAACAAAACCTAATTTCACATTTCCAGGAGCTAGAAATGAAGTAAAAACTAAGCCCAAAGTTAACAGAAAGAGTGAAATAATAAAGATTAGGGCATAAGTGAGATGTAGAATAGAGAATTCAACAATAACAAAGCCTATTGTTTTGAAAGGAGCAACAAAACTGATGAATGTTATAGGTTAGATCTTAAATGTCTTCCTACATCTCATATGTTGAAGACTTGGAGGGCAACACAGCAGTGTTCAGAGATTAGGGCTGATTTCACAAATGGACTAATCCATTTATGGATTCATAGTTCATAGGTTATCGGAAGGTGGTAGAAACATGAGGAAAGTGGTAGAGCCTACTCAGCGTAATTAAATCATTGGGACCATAACTTTTAAGGGTATATTTTGCCCCTGACCTCTTTCTCTCTCTATCCCTCTCTTTGCTTCCCGATGCCATGATCTGAGCAGCTTTGCTTCAGTGTGCTCTCCTGCCACAATGGTAGACCTCACCACAGTTCCTAAAACCACAGAGTCAAGGAGGTGTGCACTGAGAGCTCTGGAACTGTGAGCCAAAATGAATCTTTCTTCCTATAAGTTGATTTTTCCTGGAGTTTCATAGTCATAGAAAGCTGACAAAAAGAAAAAGAAGGCTAAAGTAATCAGGAGACGCTATAGTGATGTCACAGAAATGTAAAGGATTATAACACACTATAGAAACAATTACGTGACAGCAAGTGTGTTATCCTAGAGTTAATGGATAAACTTCTAGAAACATCCAACCCACCCAGACTGACATAAAAATTTTAAAATGTACAAACAGAACCAGAACTACTAAGGAGATTGGATCAGTAATCAAAAATCTTTCAACAAAGAAAAATGTGGTAACAGACTGCTTCATTGTTAAATTCTACTCAGCATTTAAAGGAGTACAGTCTTCTCTTCTCGCAGACATTTGAAGAGGAGGGAACAATCCCAAATGCATTTTATGATGCCAGCATTATCCTGATACAAAAGTCGGGCAAAGACACTAAAAGAAAAAAAAGTAACGGACCAATATCCCTGTTGACCATGCATGCAAATACACTCAACAAAGTACTAGCAAAAATTTGGCAGCATATTGAAGAATTACACACTGTAATCTAGCATGATTTATACCTTGTATGCAAGGATGGCTCAACATACAAAGATCAATCCTTGTGATAAAACCACATCAATCTAATAAAGAACAAAAATTAATGTAATCATTCCAATCGATGTAGAAAAAGAAGTTTCGAAATCTAACACTATTTCCTTTTAGAAACACTGAGCAAACCAGGAATAGAAGGAAATAATCTCAACATAACACAGGCCACAGAGGAAGCACTCTCAATGGTGAATGTTGAAAGCATTTCTTCTAAGATCTGAAACAAGGCCAGGATGCCAAGTCTAGCCATTTCTTTTCAATATAGTATTGGAAGTAGTAGCCAGAGTAGTAAAGGAAGAAAAATAAATGAAAAGCATCTAAATTTGAAGGAAAGGTGTAAAAGTGTTCTATCTGTGAATGGTCTGATCTTATTTGGAGAAAATCTTCAGTATTCCAAACACTCATAAAAGTGTTAGAAATAATATATTCAGTGAAGTTGCAAGTTACATAAATGAACAAAAATTGATATAACTTTTATAAATTAACCACACACAATCTGCAAAAGAAATAAAACGATGTCTTCTACAACAGCATTAAAATAACAAAATACTTAGGAATAAACCTGAGTCAAAATACTTGTACAAAGAGTGATTCAAAGCATTGGTGAAAGAATTAAAGAAGACACAAATAAATAGAACTACCTTCCTTGTTACCAATTAGAGATATCATATTAGTAAAATATCCACCCTATTGAAAATGATCTGCATATTCACAACAATCTCTTTCAAAATCCTAATAGCTTTTTTTTTAACAGAAATTTCAAATGATCTTTGATAAGAGTACCAAGATTAACTATGGAGAAAGGAGAGTGTCTTTAATCAATAGTGCTGAGAAAAATAATAGCCACAAGCAAAATAATGAAATGGAAACTTTATATTAGACTATATGAGAATGTCAACTTGAAATGAATGAAAGACTTAAACCCTAAAACAATAAAGTTCCTGCAAGAAAAACAGACTTCAATCTTCATAACACTGGTTGTGGCAATGATTTCCTATAATGATACAAGATAGGAAACGAGTAAAAATGGACAAGTGGCACTACGTCGACCTAAACAGCTTCTGCAGCCAGATGGGATGCTTGAACACCTATAATCAGCTCCAGCAGCTCCAGCTGAGGCAGGAGGATTGCATGTCTCTAAATAAAATGCAAAATAGGGCTTGGGATGTGACTCATTGGTTGAATGCCCCTAACTTCAATCCCCAGTCTCCTCTCCTCCCAAATATTAAAACAATAAAAAGCATGTGCAAAGCAAAGAAGTAATAGAATGAAAAGGAAGCTGGTGGAATGGTAGAAAACATTTTGTGAAACCAGATGCCTGCTAAGCAGTTAATGTCCAAAATGTGTAAGAAACTTATATAATTCAGTGCACATAAAGAAATAACCCGGCAAGTGGACAAAGAACTTGCATAAACATTTTTCCAAACAAGACATACAAAAATCCAGATACAAGGTGAGGTGCTCAACATCACTAATAATTGTGAAAATGCAAACAATGAGCACAATGTGATATTACATTACACTTATTATATGACCATTATTTTAAAAAGAAAATAAAGTAAAAACATGGGCAAGTTTGGAAAAATTTGAATTTTTGCACTTTGTCAGTAGAAATGTACAATGATGCAGTCACTATGGGAAAGAGGAGAGGTTCCTAAATAATTAGACTAAAACCACCATATGATCCAATACTTCCCATACTATCCAGCAATTCAAGTTATAAGTATTTAAAATAATTGAAATAAGGTCCTTGAAGAGGTATTTGCAACATTATTTATAACATATTAGAAGAGAATACAACAAAATTTCCATTGATGAATGAATAAAGAAAATGAAATATTATTTAGCCTGAAATGAAGAAAATCTTGTCATCTACTATAACATCAATGAATCTGGAAGCCATGTTTTCTATGTGTATGTGAAATAATCCAGTCATATGAGAAATACTGCATGATTTCAGCTGCATAAAATGGTAACATTATCTTATTCATAGAAACAAAGCAGAATTGCAGTTGCAAGACATTGGGGGCAGGGGAAAATGGCAACTCACTCTTAATTGAGCATAGATTTGTCATGCATTGTGTACAAGTTTTAAAAGGTGGGACTTTGTGATAATAATTAAAAGTCCTTTATTAGAGACCAAACCAATTATTAGAGGGGAGAAAAGCTGATTCAGCCAGAAAGCGCATCCTTCTTAATTCTGCCTAGAATGTTGAGGTAATGGTTTAAATCTTATCACCATGAGGTACCTGATAGGGTTGTGGAGGACTCTTTTATTTTCTTTGAATCCTGGCATATATTCAGGTTCTTGTACAATTCCATAACAATATATTCTAGGTTTTCTCAGACCACCTACAAAATCCATGTTGGATGCTCAGCTGTGAAAAACTAATGTGGCCTCTAGTACATCTTCATGAGTTCCAGTTTGTCCTTATGCATTTTAATTCTTCCTTGCTTTCCCCAAATCACACACCCCTCAATCTTGACTCTAATCCCTACTGACTATAATTGGAGTCACAGAGACACCAACGACAGGCTTATCTGGTCTACTGAACCATCTCCCACAATCATGCAATGTCTAACTCCTGCAACCAATCCTTTTGCAATTCACAGTGACTTTATATCATTAATAAAACCCTGTTACATGCAGACAAGATGGATCAAACTTGAGCCATTAATTAATGTTTAACATGAAATTTAGTACTCAGTTTCACAGAAAAGAAAGAAAAAGATTCTGGGTCCTAAGACTTTTGGATCCATTCTACTGTTCCTGTCTTTCCTACATATGAACTTTAGTTATGTGATACAACCATCCAATTTAATTTGAGGAATCTGTTGCATGCAGCTAAACCAAGGCATAGCATACAGGTACAGAAGTTAATTACCAATGTGATATTTGCTTGAAGTTCTGAGAATAATAAGAATATTTGATAAGAATTTGATGCATCTTAAGAGGCCATGTATTGCTTCATTGAGAAAGATCAATGAACTGAAATCTTGGGTTCCCCTAAAATCATATGCTGAAATTCTCACCTCTTTGGTAATGGTAGTAGGAGGTGGGTCCTTAGGGGGTGGTTGGGTAGTGGTTGGGTGGTTGGGGGTGGTTGGATGGTTGGGGGTGGTTGGGCCTTGTGAATGGAATTAATATGTTTATGAAAGAGGCTCCAGCTGTCTTTCTGCTTCTCTTTTGGGAGAATGCAGAAAAAAGCATCTATGAATCAGAAAACCAGCACTCACCAGAATCAGTCAATGCCTTTGACTTGGCCTTTTCAGCCTCCAGAACTGTGAGAAATACATATTTATTGTTTATAAGCAACTCCATTTACAATAATTTGTTATATAGCAGTCCAGATGAACTGAGGCAAACAACATGTTGCTACCAGTTGCTTAAACTTGTCTGCCAGATTCAATAGATGAGATCGTGATGGGAACTTTACCTGACCCATGCTATCCTTCTCCCATGACAGATGTTGAGGTTGATTATAGAAAGTGTCAATGCAAACCCTCCTCTTCCTCCCTGCTCTTAATGGGTCAACATTTTCTATTTTCTAGGAATGGGAGTTCATGGGCATAATTTTACTGTATGTCTTTGTTTTAAAATCTAAAAAATGTAGGTTTAAATAATATTTCTTGGTTCCCAAACCTCTGGATGTGGAGTAGCCTAAAGCCTTCTGAAATGTAATTCTGTCAAACCTGGATTTAAATAGTAAAGTTCCAAAACTATAGAAATAAATAGTGTCTAGAAGATTCTGTAGCAGACTTAAAAAATGGAAGATATGGTAACATTTTTGGCATAAAAGTTTAAAATACAATTATTAGTTGTAAATTCTGGATTTGAAAATGCTCTAATAGATCATTTTCCTTAGAAGCATAAGTGAAGGAAAATTCTAGAACATTTTCAAATGTCTACTTCTTTTTCTAGCTTTTCAGAGGCATTTGAAAAGTTATATATAAATGTTGGAGCAGGCAAAACTGGCCTCAAATCCTACTTTGTTCATTTACCGTTTGTATGAAATTGAGCAAGACATATGCTTTCTCTCATAATTGGAATCTTTTTTAAAATGAAGATGATCATACTCACCAAATAGAACGTATGTAATTAGTAATAAGAAATGCATGAAGAATACATGAAACAAGTAGGCATTCCGCAGCTGCTGATGCTCTATTTCTCCTGAAGTCAGCAGTAATCCAAGAGTACTCCTGCCCCATTATTTCATCTAAGATGTAAGCCAGTTTCAGTAAAAAAGATGTATTTCACTAGGGACAAAATTTAATTTATCTTTATTGTTGCTCTGCATCATCAATAGGAAGATGAGACATCATGGGCATTCAGTTCTCCATATTATCTGACCATCTAAAAGCTAAGTGGACAATTTATTGAACATTTTGGTGACCTACTGAGGTAATCATGATCATATTCTGATTATTGGTTCTTTATTCTCTGTATAAAATATCCTTTCTCCTCCAGTCTCTTTGCTGTATTTCTCTTTTACAAAGAACTAATATGTTGCCATGAGAAGCATGTAAAATATTTAACTCCTTACTTTTTCTTTGTCAAAGGTCAGGCTTTAATGAGATGCATTACTTCAGGGCCTGGAGCATATTTTTACAGTGACTAGGTTGCTGTCAAAACTGTCAGAGTAAGAGAGAAATTACAGACTTTTAGTAGCTTAAGAACAATCAAGCAAACAAAAAGATGGTTGAGCCCATAGCAAGTGCTCTTATAAGTCCTTGTGAAATCATCATTATCTCATGTGCAAAGATACAAAAGTACAAAATTAATTTCCTAAAGGAAAGCAGGGCTTTATATTGCTTTTTATAAGATGTCATTATTGACAGAATTATAGGGCTAATGAGAGGCAAGGAAAGATAGTCAAAGTGGACAGGTCAGGTTAGGGTTGTCCTGGTGATGGGGGACAAACAATAAACATTCATTGAGAATTACTTTCAATTCAGGATGAGATGAACCCTGTTGAGAAAGGAGAGATTGGAATTGTGGGTTCTGTCCCTGAGGAGTGTACATTCTGGAGGTAGCTGTCAGAAGGAAATCATTTCTTTCTTGCTATACCTCAGCCTGGGTAGAACAACATGCCAACACGGAAGTCTAGAGGGGCATTCTGGGTTCTACACTAGGTCTCTAACTCCTCACCTCCAACTTCCTCTCCTCCAACTGTAAGTAATCACAGACTGCTGAGTCTTTAGGCCTCTTCCCATACAATTAAGACACACACACACACACACACACACACACACGTAAACACACACAAAATTTGATCAAAACACGTGTTCTGCAAACACGTTGAGTGTCAAATGGTACTTGGCTCTCTGCTCACTGTGACCTTGTTGAATAGCCTTGGTTATGTTTCTTAACTTTAACCATCCCTAACTGTCTCATCTAAAAGTGAGGATACTAACACTGTGGTGAGTCATAAATAGGCAAAGTGTAAAAAATTTCTGGCACAGCTCATGGTATGTTAGTACATGGTAGTTTTGATTGTCATCACTTTTGGGATTTCTAATAGTGCACTTGTCCCAAGCCTCTTCATCCTCAACTAAATATCCCCTGCATAGGGTGAAAGTTGCATGCTAGGAATAAGTGAAAATATGTTTAAGCTTTCACAACTGTCTCAGAGGATGACTGACTGGTTGTAATTAGAAACCGTGAGGATTTAGTGAAGATCGTATATGTGTGAAAATCAACAATTAAAATTTAAAAAATTTCCCATACCAAGTCAGATTTATGCCCTTCCTCCACAGATCAGAGTATATGACAGAATCATACTGCTACTCTGCTTCGGCGAAAACTACCTGCTTCGGCGAAAACTACCAAAGCTTTTTTATTTTTGGAAGAACTTATTGCTCCCATGCTGGGGGTGTGCACACATGCATAGACGCACACAGACACACAGACACACACACACACACAATCTCCCTCATTATTTTCAATATTTGGTTGACATTTGAGTGTTAGAATTTGGCTGTAATTATGACCAAATTCCACATCTGAAGCTCTCAAGAAAGGGGCGGAGAATTAAAGTTAAGACTGATTGAAAATGGTTCCATGATTGAATTCGGGGTTGTTCTTCAGCCATGGGCCCCCTTCTAGTCCTGCAGAATGGCTTCAAGTTCACAATGTAATAATTTCCTTTTTTTTTTTTTTTCAATTTTTCAAATTGTGTAACACTAGATTACAAAAGTGAGCAATCGGCACACTTGATTTGGAGCAAGACACTAATTTTTGAAGGTGACTCTGACTAATGACTTTTGTTGACAGTTTGAGAGATGTATAATTTTGTGAAGTCAAATAAATAAGAAACATTTAGACTTTATGAAAATAGAAGAAAAATGTCCTCAATGCTGTATTCTGTTTATATCACTCAAAATCCTGAGGCACAGGAAGAGAACTACTATTGGAAGAGAGAGAGAGAGAAAGAGAGAGAGAGAGAGAGAGCCCATGCAAATGAATGGTTGTGTGTATGTATGTATATTTGTGTGGTGTGGGTTTGTTAGATGGGTGTGAGATATCATTCATAAAACCAGTTCAAATGTTTTTAGATAGGTTTAAAAATTGGTTTGTTTGCTTTCCTAGCAATTATAGAGTTATTACTTAGATGTTAGTTTATAAAAGGCTTGATTATACACCATACTCTTGAGTGAGAAAGATGAGCTACAAAGGCAGGTTCTTTGAGGGATGCTGCTTAAGGAATTAATTTGCAGGATATTGTGTAGTTTTTCTATATGAAATACTTACTTATCCAACTGATTTGCCAGTAAATTTCAAAGTGATCTACTACAGAGAAATTTTCCCTCCTAACTCCTCTGAGAAGAATATCATGCGAATTATGGCTTGCTGTTGAGATTTTTCATCCCTTTGGGGCATAACATGGCTTGTTATAATAAAGCATGTGTAAGAGATTTTAGGATGACACTTTATTTTCTAGAGTGTAGCTCTTTTAAAAATATCTTGGGTATTAGGTTGTCTGTAGCTATAAATGTAATATTTCCATAGACTTTTTTTCTCCAAGGAGTACAAAGTTCTTATAGAGTGAATAAATTGAATTACCCTTACTAGCAGGTAAGGATGGAATAGAAAAAAAAAAAGACATATTCAGTGTTCTTTCCTGCTTGCTTGAATTAGCTATTGGAAATCTGATATGAAAAGGGAAAGTGGACTCCCAACATTTACATGTTGGCTTCCATCCAAGGATATAGAAGACTTTGACCCAATTTTCAAATGGGTATCTGTTTTCTTATCCTTATTTGGGACAACTGACTGTGTGGCCGTCATTATTTTAGAATTGTATGCAGCCAAACTAAAAGGTACAGTAAGTGAATATGTTAGGATAATAAGCCTACAGTAAGTGAATATGTTAGGATAATAAGCCTAGAAGGGCATTTCAGATTAGTAGAATGTAATTACTTACTTAAAATTTACATTGGACTCTTGTTGTTGACCTATTCAGATGGTGCAAAGGATTTTTAATTACCCAAAGCAACTAGTTTGTGGTTTCACATTTCAGTGGAAAGAAAGCCGTTTCTGGAGCAAGGCATGGTAAACACCATGCAGTTCTGAAGCATTCCTTCTGATCAAAGGAAACCAGGGTTACTTCTTATTAAAGAGGTCCACAGCAAGCATGCTCAGTTACTTCTTAAGACAGGAGTCACCACATATTTTGTGAAGAGCTAATTTTTCTGTCTTTCAGGCCATGTATAATAAACTAAAGATAATGGGTTTTGAAACAAGACTGAGATTGTTGAAATCCAATTTTGCTGCTTATACTTCTGTCTTTGGGACATTTAATCTTTCAATATCTTATGCTTCAAATGGGAAAATGATATTAATGAGCAATCAGGGACTTCAAATGAGCTAACAAATGTCAGTACTCAACACATATCAGTGTACAGAGTGGTGGCATGTAAAGTTAAGTTCAGAATGGAAATGCGAGTTGAATATCCCTTGTCCAAAATGCTTGGGATCAGAAGTATTTTGGATTTCAGATTTTTTTGAATGCTTTCATAGACATTATGAGATATCTTGTGAATGGAGCTTAAGTCTAAACATGAAATTCATTTACGTTTCATATATACATTATATACATAATCTAATGGTAGTTTTACACACAATTCTGTATTGTGTGCCAGCATTTTGACTGTAACCTATCATATGAAGTCAAGTGAGGAATTTTCCATTGGTGGTGTCATTTTGGAACTCAGAACATCCCATATTTTGGACATGTTTGGATTTTCATATAAAAGATGCTTAATTTGCATCTCCTTGTAGACAAAAAAAGAGTATTGCTGATGAACATGCTCCCTACCAGGTGCGTTTTAATAGGAAACTGTGCAGATGGATTTGAACTCTAGAATGTTGACCCAGACAATATTAAAGAAAGGGGAGAATATTCCATACTTTTCTCTTTCTTTGCTTCCCACTTTTGGGGAAATTGCTTAAACTCTCCAATAATTAGTTGCTTTCATGAGGCTGTGAGAACTAACAATATTTTTCCTGCTTACCTCTCAGTGGTGTGTGGAACGAATGCATCTGAAAACCATTTTTGCACTAGAGAATGCAATCAACCATGAAGATGCTTTCAGTCCCTATAACAGAGTGAATGGATCCATTCTTTATAAAAAATAAAAAATGGTTATTAGATGCCTACTTTAGGCCAATTGTTATGCTAAAAGTGGGTGAGCAAAACAGATATGCTATGATTCTTAGTCTTATAAGGCTTAGAGTTATTTTTCTAATCTCTTCTGAGGGTGTGTGTTAGTCAAATTTCCATTGCTATGGCTAAAATTCCTGACCAGAACAACTAAGGAAAGGAAAAGTTTATTTTGGGCTTAAAGTTTCAAAGGTTTCAGTCTATGGTTGGCTGACTCCATTGCTCTAGATTTGAGATGAGGATTTAACTATGGTGGAAAGGCATGGAAGAGGAAGGCTACTCAGCTCATGGCAGTCAGGAAGAAGAGAGAGGGAGAGAGAGAGAGAGAGAGAGAGAGAGAGAGAGAGAGAGAGAGAGAGAAAGAGAAACCAAGGACAAGTCCTCAGGTTACTTCTCAAGTGCTATACTTTCTTCAGTTACATCCCACCTTCCTACAGTTACCACCAAGAACTTCATTCAACTTAGTGATCCATCAGTGGATCAATTTACTGATGAGACTACAGCTCTCATCATTGCCTAAAAGCCCCCTCTGAACCTTGCTGTATTAGGACCATGCTTGCAAAACATGAGTTTTGGGAAAATATTTCTAGATCCAGACAAAAGTAGCCTGGTTCATGGTAGCTATTATTTACTGTTCAAAATAATACTTAAGTTAAATCTATCTGATAAGGATTTGAGCTCACCTTTCTGGAACATCAGTCTTACATAGTTTCTGAATCAAGGTAAGCTAAATAAACTCCATGACACATCAAATATTTTAGGTAGTTCATATTCAGACATATCGATTCAGTAATGGGTATTGGATTCTAATGAAATATATTTTGTTGTTCTTGTCTCGTCCTCATTTTATTTACTTTAGATATCTTTGGCTTGGTTGGTTTGTTAGAAGTATTAACTGTTCTCTAACTTTGCTGATAGCGTTTAGCTCATCTTTGTACTCACATATTTATTAAAAAGCTCTATGTAAACATAGTTTGTTTAAAACTTACATGTGCAAAGCAGTGTAAAAGACATTAAAATCAGCAACTCTTGTAGTCAGTTTTCCATTACTGTGACAAAATACCTGAGATAAAAGTTTTGTAAATAGGAAGGTTTACTTTGATCCCATTGTTTTGGGCCTGTGGTGAGGCAATATATGTTGGCAGGAGTGTGTATGTGTTAGAGGAGGCCTGATCTTTTTATGACATCCAGGAAGCAACAACATAGACAGGAAGGGACCAGGGTTCCAATATCCCCTTCAAAGACATGCCCCCAATTACTAATTTCCTTTCACTAGGCCCACCTCGTAAAGGTTCCACCACCGTCTTATAACATCACAGGCTGGTGACCAAGCCTTTAACATAGGCCTTTGGACACCCCAGATTCAAACTATGGCAGTCACAGACAAGATTTTCAGTGTATTTGGAAGGCATTGGATTCTGGGTGTGGTAGGGAAACTGGTCAATGGATTCTTGCATAAGCAATGACAGGAACTGGAAATTCATTGAAGAGACTCATAACCTTCAGAGTCCACCAGAAATGGAACTCTATTTTACTTGACATGAACAATATTACCATGGCGAGAGGTATCTTTTTAGTTAGAAGTAAAAAAAAAAAAATTCCTTTTTAAGTGATGGTTAATTAGAATTGTTACCATTACTTTGGAGGAAAACCGTAAAAAGGGAAAGATACCCTCAGTACTTTGGAGGAGAGAAAATTGAAAACACGGTATTGTCAGGACCTAATGTTATAACAGCTGTGCAATAGATAGGAAAGAGGCTTATACTATTGTACAGAGAGCCTTTCAGATACCATGATGCATAAACAGTGTGCTGGGACAACAGTCATAAAGCCACATGTCATTTTGACCTATTCACTTATTTACACACTGTATACCAGGAATAATTTAGGCTACACTGATGTTTGTCAGCTGCTGATGTCTTTTGCAAATCAGTTTTTAATCAAAGTAATTAAACTATCTGACCAGAACAACTTAGATGGAGAAAAGTTTATTTTAGACTCACAGTTTCAGATGTCTTATTGCATGGATAGCCAACTCCATTGAGCTGGGCTCAAATGAGGGAAAACATCATGGTGCAAGGGTGTGGTGAAGGAAAGGCGCTCAGCTCATGACTGATGAGAAGCAGAGAGAGAAAAATCAAGTAGACAGGGATCAAGTACAAAAGCACACCCCCAGTGACCTACTCCCCCCAGCAACACCCCACCTGTCAACAGTAACCCCCCAGTACAGTAGTCTTTTCAAATTATTAATCCATTAAATGGGTCAATAATTCTAATCCACTGATTAGATTGTGACTTTCATAATTGAATTATTTCACCCCTTGTGTTAACAAAGTAGCTTTGCGGGGGCATCTCATATCCAAGTCGTCACATGCTTCTGTACACTGTTTTTCTCTTGGTAGTACTGAGGATTAAAACCTGGGACTCATGCCTGGTAGGTAAGCACTCTATCACTGAACTATACCCCTAGTTCTCTCTCTGACTTTAAAAATAAAACTGTAGTGGCAAGAAGTACCCATCTGCATCTGTAAAGAGATGCAAACAGCACTGGCTGCTATCAGTTCTGATGAAAGGATTCTTTGTAATCAGAAAAACATGCTTTTTAAAGTTTACCTGCATTCAGTAGTATTAAACATTGACGATAAAGGAAAATATTTTCCATTTCTCTAAAGGATATCATCTGCATCTTTTCAATGTAATAATTCTGAAATCAGATAAATATGATAAATATGCATGTTCATTCCTAACGTTCTTTTGAATCCTCTCTGTGAGGACATAGATTCTACTCAGTTTGGGATTGTGTACTTAAGCAATGCTGCTGAATAGTGATTTCTAGCTTCCTAAAGTGTTGACTACTGGAGTCCAGAGAGAATTCATCAATAGCTTCTTTATTTTTTATTCAATTATGTAGTGTTCACAAAAGAAAGTGGATTATTAAAGACCAATTCATTTTGCTGGAAACCCTGTAATGAGTAATTTTAGAAAATTACAAATTGATGATTTACTATAGTCTATTTTTTTTAAGTCCATTGTACACAAATGGAGTACAACTGTCATTTTTCTGGTTGTACACAAAGTAGAATCATACAATTTGCCTATTCCTGCACATATATAGGGTAAAGATGTTTGTCTCATTCTATTATCTTTCTCTCCCTGCCCCCTCCCCACCCCTCATTTTCCTTTATACAATCCATCCCTTATCCTGCTACCTCCCCCCCACCCCCGCTATGTGTTGTCAACCACTTATAAGAGAAATCATTCGGCCTTTGTTCTTTTGGCATTGGTTTATTTCACTTAACACGATCTTCTCCAATTCCATCCATTTACCTGAAAATGCCATGATTTTATTATTCTTTATGGCTGAATAATATTCCATTGTGTATATATACCACAGTTTCTTTATCCATTCATCTATTGAAGGGATCTAGATTGGTTCCATAATCTAGCTATAGTGAATTGGGCTGCTATAAACATTGATGTGGCTGTGTTCCTGTAGTATGCTGATTTTAAGTCCTTTGGGTATAGGCCAAGGAGTGGGATAGCAGGGTCAAATGGTGGATCCATTCCAAGTTTTCTGAGGAATCTCCACACCGCTTTCCAGAGTAACTGCACTAATTTGCAACCCCACCAGCAATGTATGAGTGTACCTTTTTCCCCACATCCTTGCCAACACTTATTGTTGCTTGTATTCTTGATAATAGACATTCTAGTCTATTTTTAAGTGAGGTTACAGATTAAAATTTTGTTTCTATTGTTTCTACACCCAAACTCTTAAGGTATCTGAGATTCTTCTTGCTTACTGTGAAAATGCAAGAATTTTTAAGCAAAACAAAATAAGAATCCAGACCAACTATTGGTTCTGTAGATTTTCAGTCCAGAGATTTTATATCTGTGCATTGTTAAATAAACAAATATCTTTAGAAATCTTCATTTTTATTATTCCATTTTGCTTCTTTATTCTCTAACAAACATTCCCAAAATGCTAAGCTATCCTAAAATAGACATGTAAGAGATATAGATGTATAAACAGCAAAATAAATATTTTGCTGTCTAATTTTCTCCCACTTTATAGAAACTCAAGTCCTTCAGCACAGTTTTCAGGTTTTCCCCAACAGTAACTGAGTCCCCAGGAATTATTTCCTGTTCTTGCTCCAGATCAGATATTTCCAAATCCAGGGCAATACCTGTGGATATCTTAAAAATTCATATTTCTAGGATCTCAATCCAGATTGTCCATATGTCTGAGAGTGGGGCCTGGAATTTGATTTTTTGAAAGCTCCCTGGAAATTCAGATGTCATTCAGCCCCAGAGTAGCAATTGCCTGAATTTCTGCCAACCATTTCCCCATTTTCCATGAGTGTAATTCAGCTGCTACAGCCATTCATTCTCTTTGCCTACCCCTCCCAGGGTTGCCTAAGGACTCCTGATTGTCTCAGGATTCAGCTGTCCACGCATTCTCTTCCTTCCTGAGTTAGGTTGGTCCTCTCACTACTGAGGCCAGTGTACTTGCCTAGATCTCAAAGGTCTCAGTAGTTCCCTCGGGGAAAAGGCTCTTCCCATTCTTTACACTCTTCCTTTGGGGACTTCACAGCTGTAGATATTTTGGTGAATTGCTCCCCTCTTTATATTTCTCACCATCTACTTTTTGATCATGTGGTTATAATCGCTGGTAGAAAAGGACAGCTGTAAAGAAGAAATTGAACAAGGTATACCCCAAGTTTATTCCTCTCTCTAAAACTGAAACTTCCTATTTTCCCTCCAATTAAAAGTTAGCTAATATAAAGATTTTGAGTGAGTGAGATAATATAAAGTGCCCTGCTCTGTGTAGTCTGCTTCATGCAAAGGTGTAATGCTTGATAAAGGGAGTCTGGGTGACACTTCTGCCTCTACCCTTTTCTTTGGTGAGACTCTTCCATGCATTACCCAATGAACACAATCATATATAGAGGAAGCTGTGCCTTTCTTGTGCAAACTCAGCCATAGGAATGTTTTCCCCCTGACTATGGTAAAGAGGACACTATCTTACTGCTAGGTGGCATAGCCAGGAAACCCACTGGAACCTGAACTGGGAATTAATGATGAGTTCAGAAATATGCAAATTAAATGCAGTTCATGTTCGACTGCTTGCAAGCACAGAAGTTACAAAGATATTAAAGAGTTATCTTTCCGACATTTGTCAATTGACTCTTCTGCCTTTCTTGCAGAGATAAAATTTCCTTGAAGAACTTATGTCATTTCACTTTCATTGTCTTCTTTTTCCCTCTTGCAAATATTTTATTTAGTGTAGTTAATGTTTCCCTGGAAAGCCTTTTTTTGTACCAGTTATACTTTTTGATTTACTTAACAAATTTTGGCTTATTTGACAATTCTGTTTACCCTGAAATGCTCTATGTACATAGGATTCCTAGGTATGCAACTTGACATCTTAATATTTTTCTCATCTTCTAACACTTTGGTATCACACTAGTAAAATTCATAAATTCATAATTATTAAATATTTAGTATCTACTTTGGGCTAAATAATGAGCTAAGCTTGCATCTGTGTGAGATTGGAAGTATGTGTGCATATGTGTGTATATAAAGTCATATTTATGTGTGTGTATACATACATCTCTCTCTCTACATATATATATATATAGATATATACATATACATATGTATATATAGCTTTTATAAAACTTCATTATTCATGTTATTTTTACAATGACTCTGCAAATACCGGGTTGTCCACATTTTATAAATGTTGAAAATTAGTTTCAGAGAAGATAGAGAAGTTTTACCAATCAGCAAAATGGAAAAAAAAATGCTCTGTTCTTAAGTCTTTGGACCTTTTATGAGATGACTGCTAGGTTCTTCATTCACAGCTAGTGGACCAGGAAGGCTTTGGACCATTTAATGATAGCAGTTTTCTGTTTGAGTCACTTTGATCTCTTTATTACATATTAACAAGAGAACAGCCATTGTCACAGAATGTTGTAAGATTAAAATGTTCTTTCTTGATTCCTGATAAAATAAGTTCTACATGAAATAAAGCATAGTCACAGGCTGAACTGAATGCAGAACTGGGCTCCTCATGTACTGCAGTTGGTGACTGTTGGCAGCAAGATTGGGGAGAATGACGTGGCAAGAAATTGCTGCTTAAGACATTCCAGAAGCCTGTTCCAAGTGCTTGTGAATACAAAAGTTCTGGGAAAATTTTGGTATAATTTCCCACATTTACAAAGAGAAAGGAGAAAGAAAATATGTCTTTAGGCAAGCTACTACTCAATAATTAAAGCCGGATGAGAATTTCATTCATGCATTGAAAAAATGTTTACTAAATGTCTACCATGTTGCAGACCCTTTGTTAGACTCAGAGGAGAGGGTGTGCAGACAAGCTGTCTGTTCTCACGTGTCTTACCGTAGTGGGGGAAATGCAGGAGACATCACAGCTACAGGGTGAGAGAGAAGGAGGTAAAGGTAGAGAAGCAGGGACTGTGTGAAAAGCAGCCATGGGAAGAATATCCCTACAGGAAAAAGGCAGGAGCAGAGGCCTTAAGACAGAAAAACAAGCCAGAGTCTGGAGGGATTGAAGGTTGTCAGTATTGCTAAGATCCAGGAGGGAGCAAATGTCTGTGCAGCTGGGCTCAGGCTCATCTCTGAATGGTGGTGTGGCCTGGAGAAGAGAGAGAAATTTCTCATTTGCGAATGAGAATCATTTTACAGCTATTTTCTGTAATTACCCACCCGTCTTGGAACCTGCTGTGGCACATGAGTCAAGCAAGCTGCTCTGTGTCCTTACTTGTCACCCACTTTTTCTCTTTCTGTCTATCAGGTCTCTATAGCTGAACACCTTGTAATGGAGATTAAGTTCCAGCACCATTTTGTGGTCATATCCTTTCAAGTAGGTTAAACACAGAACCTGAAGATACCACTCTTCTTTCTATGGATACCTCGACCAGGTTCTAACAGCTTCAGCTACTCTGAGAACTCACCCAGTCTCTGGCTCCATCAGGGGATGGAGTTATGGAGTTGTTCTTGGCTTTCTGAGAAAGTGTCCAACCACTCACTACCTGATCAGACTCCCACAGAAGCTATCAATGGACCCTCAACACAAGGGAAAGGAAGTATTTGTCAGGCTTCATTTTATTGCTTGTGAGCCAATCACAGCTTTAAAAAGTATCCAGTTACTTGGCTACCTAGCTAACTCCATCAACACCCCAGAGAATGGGTGCAACTGGATTTTTTTAGAATTTCTCCACCATTTCTTAGCATGGTAAAACCTTGCCTGGCAGCAGAAACCGAACAGGAATGTTTATCCTCTGGACTGAGTTCAGTTTACAAAAACAGCCTAGTGTGATCACTCAAAACCATTTTTATTGGTAAAACGATCATTTTGCAATTCCCAGAGTCTCACAGCCTTGATTTCTAAGACTGAATTGAAAATGTAGCAGAATGCTTTTTAAAATCCCAGGGCAAAGATAGAATAGGAAAGATCTGATTACAATCTCTTTTCTCTCCAAGTATAAAGCAATTTATTTTGAAAGAAAGCAATACTTTAGTTAATAAATATTTTTATTCATAGAGGTGTTGCGTATGTTGTTTCAACTTAGTTTTCAGTTTGGGTTTTGGAGAGGAGAAAGTTTTCAGACTTTACCTAGGGTAGATTGGATTCAAAAGATTTTCAGCATGTCAATATATTTGAAATTCAATAGTCTTTAGGTAAACTGGTAGAACACCAATGTATCAATCACTTGATCTATCATGTTTTATAGATAATCTGCAGTAGTTTTATGCTGGATATTTTCTGCTCATCCAGTGCACTTGACAATGTGCTATGCAAGCTCGACCTGTCTAGACTGCAGCAAAGGCCTCCCTTGACCTCTGGCTTCCAGTTGACTTAGACAATAAGAGGAACTGGAGCAGATGACAGGCAGGAAGAGACAGATAACAGTGATTGTCTTCCTGCTGGGACCTTGGTCCTCTCCCTAAGGCCACAGCAGCTGTCTGATGTGACATAAACTCAACCCCTTCTGCTCTTGCCCTGTGGATTTAGGGCTGTCACTACTCTCTGTTTCATTGTTCCTTTTTGATTTTCCTTCACCTTGTCCCTACTCTGGTGAGTAGTTCCTCCATTCAGCTTCTTCAAATACTGTTCCAGTGCGTACACACAACAGTAGTAGTTGGGTTTTGCATTTTTGAATTTGAACCGAGACACAAATTCTGCTTTCATACCATACCTATTTTCACATTTCAAGTTGTCTGTGTTGATTAAAAGAAGAAAAAAAAAATAATAACATAATTTGAATCTTAAAAATACTGAAAACCTCCCATTCTCCACCTAATTCTTGTTTCTGCTTCCCAGTAAATAAAGTTTATAATCAGACTGTCTTTTTTCACTTGTGCAGGAGTCTGGCTTCATGCAGTTTGGAGATTGCATAATGTTCTTGAGACAGAGACAGACAAAGCATAGCCCAGGCTGGCACTCTTCTTGGTTTGTGTGTGTTATGCATGGCTATTTGGGGACACAGGGTCAGGAGGTGAGTCATGAAGATGGAGGAAGGAACTTAAGAGCATCGCATTCATCAGAGAAAAAATTGTCCAACCTTCTCATTTAGGCACCCATTGAATCAGAAGAGGGGGGCTTTTAAAATTTTTATTTTATTGGTTCTTTTTAATTATCCATGACAATAGAATCTATTTTGATAAAATTATACAAACATATGATATAGCTTACTCTAATTAGGATCCCATTCTTGTGGGTGGTCATGATGGTGGGACTCACATAATTTCATATGTGTACATAGGACATTTACATTAAATTCATTCTACTGTAGAATTCATTCCTATTCACCCTCACTTTCTTTTGTTCACCTTTGTCTAACCTACTGAATTTTTTTCTTCCCCTCCCCCATTTATTGTGGTTTAGCCTCCACATATCAGTGACAATATTCGACCCTTGGTTTTTAAATTGAGGCCCCAAGATGCAAGTCAGATGAGAGAGGTGAACTGACATGCATTTTGCTCAGGAACCCCTGTAGTTTGATATCATCTAGAATTATCTTCCCTGTGGTTTAAATCTTTCTGAAATTGAGAAACTTTTATGCAGAAGTTCTTGAATTTTGGGAAAACAAACCCAGATGAAATATATACATAAATATTTTATAGATTGTGTGGGATGCATGAGGGTCTCATAGAGGTGGTTTCATGCAACCACCAAATGGTAGGAAAAGTTACTTCCTCCATCCCAAAGAAAACAAAGCCATCCCAAATCCAAACATGAAAAAAAAAAAAAAAATCCAAACAACGAAAACGACTTTCATAGTAGCCAAGTAAAATTCATTCTTAGAAAATGTTCCCACAGTATAAACATAGCATTTTCTTAAGCCCTGGCCAGTTAAGCGCATTCAACTTTAAAGACAGGGGGTGTCCGTTGACAGTGTTGTCCAGAAATGTAGTGTGGGAGGAAAATTTCTGTAAGGCTTTCAGGATTTTTTTTTTTTTTTTCTTTTTTTTTTTTTTTTTCCCTTTTTCATCCCATTTTCCCCAATTTTGTTTCCTTGGATACTTTAAAATCAAATCCAAATTGTCTTTCACGTCGTGAAGGATGATAGACATGTAGATACTTCTGGGATCATACTTTAGGGGTTTAAGTGCTTTAGTCAAACAATGAAGTTGAAACAAAACACTTTATTCTTTATCATTTTTATTGGCATGGGAACACAGTTCTCATGAAGACAGACATCTTCCCTGTTCATAGTTTAAAGCTTGTAGTTTATTCTCAGAAGAGATAATAAGGCAAAATTAGCACGAGCTTATACTCTTCTTGTTTTAGACTTGGATATTAAGAGAAAAATGATCTTGTGATTTTTGGTCTTATCATTTCTAAGCTATCACAAGGATGTTATTTTGAAAATCACTTGAATTTATAAGACACAACTCAGATGCAATAGTTTCATTGCTCGTAGTCATAATATAAATGCAAATAGGAGTCTGCATACTCCATTGACTAAGAGATAAGCCACACAGGCAATTAGCCTGCTAATTAAAAATCAGCTATGGAACCTATCAGCTCTGTGATTTTGGGTAACTTAAGGAACCTCTCTGTTTTTTAGTTTTTTCATCTTTAAAATGGCATTAAAGAGTATCTATTTCACAAGGCTATGGTGAATATTACATGAATTAATATTTCAAAAGCATTTAATGCACGCACGTAAAAGGTTTTATATGGTGGTGGTTCTTATTCTTAGTAGATCCAAAACACTCCAGATGGACTCATTTTTCTTCTCTGGACTTCACCTGCATAAAAGTGATCATTGTTTAAGGTTTTTACTTACTGAGGGCCAAGTATTGTTACTTTCATAAGCTTGTTTAATCCTTATGGTGAATTTAGGAGCTAGATATGGAGTGACAACTAGGTCTTAACCATCGCAGCATGGTGACTCCACTGAGTGGCCCATGTGTCTTCACCTAATGCAGCAATCAAATGAAGACTTCAGACTAGATGATTTGTGTGAACTAATTACAACACCATAGGCATTTGCTATTACTTTATAAACACTCTCTTCACCTTCATCTTGCAGAGACCTAATAAATATTGAGGTTTGAAGTAGGAACTTGGAACTCTCATTAAGGATTAACATTTTCTACTCACTAATATAATGTTACCAATTCTTTCCTCTGCATCTTGATAATTGGAAATTTCCCTTCAATTAGAAAAAAAAGTCTTGAGCTCCTTCCAGCTGTTACCATCACCCTATCATTTGAAATCTTATTTCTCCCAACTCCTCTCTCCTGGCTACAAAGTAGCCTCATTATAACTTGGAGTGCCATCATACTCCACTTGGAGAATTGGAGAATGTTCTGGGGAGCTCAGCTTTTAGAAAGTAAAACCATCTTATCCATTCGTATTCATCAACAGCCCACAGATTGTAAGGAACATGAGCAGGTTCTTGAAGTATAAGGATGATGGAATTCTAAATTTTTAGATTTCTATATCCCACTGTCTGCCATTATATTCATTTAAATTTGGCAATTGTGTTTTTAATGATGATTTCTAATGCATTTGAAGTATTTTGAAGACTTTGGTAGGCCTTTAAAAATAATGAGACATATATCCTTAGACCAATGATTCAAAATGCTTTAGTGTGCGTTAGTCACATCTTAAAGAAAATACGAAGAAAATACAGAAAAAATACAGAAAAAAATCTTTTCTGTATTTTCTTTGTTTATGTGTCAATTTACTAGAAATGAAAACATTCACATTAGTATAATTCTACATTTGCAAATCTTGCATATTTGAATCTGAGGAAAGCAATTATGTAAATATGTCTCATGCTTAACTGTAACATTTTAGCATTCTTTCATACAGAAATCTAATTCAAATATGCTGGAAAAAAATCTTCATTTTGATTATTTGAGGTAATATTAACTTCCAAATAAACACCAAGTGCTCTGGTTTAGTTTCCTTATTTCTTCCTTTCTTTTTCTTCCTAGCTTTCAAAATTTGCTTTTATGGTACCTATTATTTCCAGATGACAGGACATGGTGCTGAAAAATATGGGAAAATATGGTCAGACTAATGGGTTTCCTGCCGACAAAATCATTCTGAATCATTTAATGCGGCTTCCATATTATCTCACTGTTGATTAAAGCAGAGGCAAATTACAGTACTGGAATCTCTTTGAGAGAAATTATCTGATGAACTGGTTCCAGAAGAGGTGGAGAAACGCGACAGGGCTCTCGACCAGGGGAGCATCATTTACAAGCCACGCCTTTCTAGACACAGTCCTGAGCAATGGATTTGTATTTCCAATGGAGGTGTCACTCTTGTCATGGCACATGCATGTCAAATTGTTATCGGAGCTGAATATTGCTTTTCAACTTTCTTAATTTATGAGCCTCCATGATCCCCTCATAAACGAAGCTTCGAAGCCAGAATACCTTGGTTGGTTTTCTGTATACAGGAAATTAAATATGGCTTCTCTGGAAAAGAAGGATGTCAGAGGAGAACAGGAAAGAAAGGAAGGGAAGGTGTCAGAGTTGATTAATTATTGGAGTTAAAAATATATCCATTATAAATGGTAGTGGAACAGTGATTTAAAAATGCATTTTAAATGATGACGGTTTTATGATTTGGATGTCATTTGCTCAACACAGAGATCCTGATGTTGATTGATGGGCTTATAGATGCCTTCTTTGGGATTTGGCAGACAAAACTGATGTCTATGCATTAAATCAAATGCTTCCACATCTTTTAGTTCTATTATAACACTTAAAGCATCATTCACAATGATCTGAAAGACTCATATCCCAGGGTTGTGACAAATGAAATCCACTTATGTCATCCAGATTATAGGACTATTTTTCCAAACCCCGTCTTAATATATGCCTTCTGAAGCTATGCTATCATAATTTCAGACATTTTTTTTCCATTTTTATGCATTGGCATTTCCCCCCACGTATTTTGGCATTTGATTCATCTTCCTTGAATTGTCATCAGTTAGCACTGGTAATTTTTATTGTGCCTTATGCATTTGGCACCATGAAGACAAAACCTACTTATATTTGTTTCTCTCTGTGTGGTTGCATGGTGCTGTTAAGGAAAAAAAAAATTGCAGAAAAGGCATATGCTGAAGACCAATTATTCATAAGGGTAAGGAAAAAAAAATATAAGCTATAAAGGACACAATTGAAAGAACTTTCTTCCAAAATAATGCTGGAGCCAAAGAGTCAATATTAAGTTTGAAAGTACTATCACTGACTTTTTTTAAACTTAAAATCAGTTGGCAGCTAGAAAATAATATCTAACATGAAATGCTGTTTCTAGTTTTGATTCTCCTAAAATCAATTCAGTCTAGGCTAAATTGAGGCATAATTTGATTTTTCTATGTGAAGGGTAGATTCCCACACTTCTTGAATAGCAGTTCCATATGGATTGGTATTGTGGAAGCTGAATTTGAGAATGTTTCTGGATTAATCCATTTAGCATATCTGAGTTGCCAGAAAGGGTTGACATAACTTAAATAAATGTAATATTAATAATGCTCATGTGTTTATTTGCCTCCCAGATTTGAGATCCTTGGGAAGGAGAGATTATGTAATATTCTTCTATAGAACACCTGGCATATAGGAAACATTTTCACAAAAATCTGAAAAATATTCTGAGTAGGAGGCATAATAGAGTACAAATCTTCGCCTCAGTATAAACCAATAATTTCTTTATTGATTACTCATTCATTTATTCATTGAATATATATCAAATATCTACTGTAACAATCTAAAATACATCAGAATGACTAAATATGTATCTAGGGCTAAAGATGCCCAGTGAAAAGCATTTTTATTTTTAATTATTTTTTCATTTTTCTGGCACCAGGAATTGAACCTAGAGGTGCTCAACCACTGAGCTAAATCCCCAGGCCTTTTTTTATTTTATTTAGAGACAAGAGTCTCCCTGAGGTGCTTAGGGTCTCACTAAGTTGCTGAGTCTGACTTTGAACTTGTGATCCTCCTGGCTCAACCTCTTGAGCTGCTGGGATTACAGGTATGCACCACCATGCCCAGTTTGAACCACCTTTTAAAATGAACTATAAGAGAAGGCTTGTACTATTATTTTAGAAACTAAAATCCAAGACATTTTATTGAGTAGACAAAAGATAAATGCAATTTTCTTTAATATTTAAGGGTTTTTCTTAAGACTAAACTACAGTGTAGCCACCAACTAGAACAAGGATCAGCAAAATGAGCCTGTGAGTAAAACCTGGCTTAATGCCTAGGTTTTATCTGAATACAACCATATCATTAATTTACATATCCTGAATAGCAATGAGGCAGAGCTGAACCCTTCAGTCAGATACCAGGAAACTTGTAAATCCTAAGATATCTAGCCTATTACAAAATGTCAATCCAAACTAGAATAGATTCAATAGTAATCTTTATAAAGGTTTGGTTATAGTTCAGCGTAACTACTAAAAGCTGGAATAACTTAAACAATTACTTAACCTCTCTGAGCTTTGGCACTCTCATCCAGAGGATGGGAATTGTAGTGTGGACCTAACTCTTCATGCTAAGTCCCATGGAAACTGTAGTTCTCCAATGTAACTCTCAATCTACTGCCTGTGTGGAACAGTGAGCCTTTCAGTGAATGACAGAATTTAATAGAAGTACATCTGACCAAATGGTAAACAATGTTTGAATGCTTTCTAAAAGGAAACTTATCTAAAGATCTTCTTAGTCTTGCTTGTGAATTTGAACTCTAATTTACAAACATTCCATAAACATGAACCATTTCAGATAGTGGGAACTTGCTCTTTTGTTGACATTGTTACTAATGGCAATAATGATATTCACTACCATTTTGGGACCTGGAAATGCACAAGGCATGATGTTAACTGCTTTACAAATATTTTGGCACTTACTTCTCAAGATAATCTTATGAGATAGGCATTTTTATTTGATTTCAGATAAGGATTCTGAGAGCTGGGAGTAAAAAAATGATTTGTTCAAATGACTCAACCAGGAAGTGGGAAAGTAAGAATTTCAAACCATATCTAGCCTGAAAAGGCAAGGTGTATAGCCAATATCCCATCATGCCTCCTGAAGCTGCTCCTGGAGCCCACTCCTCCTGTTTTCTGATAATTGGCATTCCCATTCTTTTTCCAACATTTTACCCTTCGACTTCAGGACAAGACGGTACATATTTCCACGTCCCCCCCTCAAATCTATGATCTTAGTAATTTCATTAGGAAAGACAAAGAAACCCCAGTTTTCCAATGATTTCATACTAAATACAGTTATTTTACAGCTCACCCAGCAAAAATCAAATGAAATGCAGTGAAACTGTGTTACTGTGCCCAGTGACAACCAAAAGTCAGAAAAGACATCGTGAATAATTGACAGGATCTCAAAACTCCATCAGGTAGCCATGAAGATTCATTAGGCCATTTCATTAACTTTATTTGAGCAAGACCTTGCATTTTGCATGTTTGAATTTTTATCCCTATTTGTAGAGTTTGGGCAGAGCTTTACTGTTCTGTGTGAAGCAGCATTCTTCCATTTGACTCCTATGCAGTCCCATCAGTCAAATTGCTTAGACAAGTTAGTGAGAATCATCAAAAATTATAGCATAGTTTGACGTGTCCAGTGAGGAAGGGATGGAGAATTTGGTGACAGATATATTCTTGCATTGAAAGGATTATGGGGACATACTAGGTGGAACACATGAATTCTCTACAGGCTGCTTCTCAGTGAAAAAGTAGGCAACATTTTTGCACTTGTCTCAAGTTTTTCTTTTTGTGAGAACTTTCACAACCAATGCTTAACATTCCTAGTTTTAATATAGCTTCTTACTAAAAGTATATAAATACAGTAGGAAGATATAAATATTTCTTGTTGAACACCTATTATGGACTGAATAGTGTCAATCCAAATTTTGTATGTTGAGATTTGAACTCACAATGTGACCATCCTTGTATATGACCTTGAAGGATTTAATGAAGTTTATATGGGTTTAAGGAAGGGGTTTTAATCTGATGAAGCTGGCGTCCTCAGAGGAAAAAGAGATACCAGACATTTCTTTCCATGGATGATGAGGGAAGGGCATGTGAGATGATAGCTGTCTAAAGACTGAAAAAAGAGCCTTAAATGGGAACCACACCAGGTGACACTGATCAGGGACTTTCAGCCTCCAGATCTGTGAGAAAATAAATTTCTGTTGTTAAAGACACCTGATCTACATTATTGTTTTCTGTAAGACTGAGGTGACTAATGTAAACAGGAATCCCATTCCTAATGGCCTTTGAATTAGAATTAGGAAATGTTGATTGCTATGTAAGACACCACTATTGAAGATTTCCTTTATAAAATTTATAAGTCATAAAGAGAAATAATCTCTATATAAATGAAAAGTTTTCCCCACTGTCCTTGTAAGTTATAGTAAGTTTTATCCTTTGAAAAGAGTTTGATATCTGATTTCTCAATATAGGTATTTTTGATTACTAAAAGATTTGATATTTCAAAGAGCCCAATATAGAGTCACATAAACATGAGTAGCATCCCATAATTCTTATCTTTAATGAAAGAAGACATCATGATAGTCTTACATAAAAATTTAGCTTCTTTTGCTGAGTGTTACTTGGAAAACTTTTGAGAATCACTTTTTTGATGGTTGTTGGTATAAAATGTTATAGTCTCTCCTACTGCTTACCAATATCTTCTAGAGTTTCTCTCACATTTTCCACTATTTTAACAGATTTATCATACCTTAAGTTTGGATCACCTTAGTCAATTGAACTGTCCATATGAAGCATTTGAACCAAGCAGCCACTTTGATTATTGCTATTTCTTTTGAAAGATTATAGTTAATATTGAGGAGCTAGACAGGGTAGCCTTAGCAACCCAAATAGTCCTGGACTCAACTCAGGGGTGAATGTGGTCAGGGGATGTGGAATTTGGTAACTTCAGGAGAGGATGATTTGAACTGGGGTTTAATTTGAGATTTAGTTTCCACTTTGCAAACTCCAGGTGGAGAGTTTTAGGTCCACATAACATAAGGCTTATTTGTGTAACTCGGGGTCATCTGAGTTTGATCCTGCCAGGCTGTTCCCTTTGGACTTGAGCAGAATGAAATTTAAGTGTTGAATTCATTGTTTACATATATATTTTCCCTCAAATTTTGTGGTCTCTATGCTTAAGGAAAATAGAGATCTCTTTGTTTAAGAAAAATGGTTTTATACTTTAAATATTTTTATGTGGTGCATAAATATGGCCCATTTTTATTTTTCACATATTTTGGCAATATCTCAAAGTATTATATGTCAGTCAAAATAGGGACATATGAGGATTTAAGGATATTTTTATAAATCTTTAATATGTCTGAAGAGCAGAGATCATGATGTTTATGAGGAATAGCACTGAGATACTTTAAAAACTACCTTATCAAGAGGGATTATGTGTTGCCCAAGCATCTTCACACTCTGGCCTTGGTTTACCTTTGGATTCATCTCAGGCCACCTCTTCAGATGCTCCATTCCTAATCACAGGTGAGGATTTCCTGTCTCAGTGGGAAGAAACACGTTGAATGCCTCCATATCTTTCCTAATACTATTTCCTCTGCTGGGAAGACCAATCCAGTTTGTTTCGTTTCATCCGCCATTTTTCACTTGACCAATTCCCATTTGCCCTTTTAAACATTCCTCAAGTATCAGTGCTTCCTTCTATGACCCTTCCATGCAGAATTAATTGGCCTGCCACAACACCAAATACATCTTTCATTATGAATTATTTACTTGCCCATCTCATCCATTAGTGCACGGGTCCTTCAAAGGCAAGGAGTGCGCTTTATTCCTCTTGTGTTCATTTCGTGTGCTTTGTGCTGAGCCTGGCATATAGTAAGCAGTGCATAAATATTTGGTCACTAGGTCTATGGTCCCAGATTTGCTAATTCTGCAGTTTCAACTTTAAAATGTTATAAAACACACACACACACACACACACACACACACACACACATATACATGCACACACACGGTAGAGTTGCTTTAGGGAGGACACTTGAATTACAATAGAAATTCACTCTGACTATGTTAGTATAAGAGCCTTGATTGGTTTCATCACCTTGGGAATAAAGTTACATCATTTTAATTTTGAGATCTTTTTTATCTCAATTCGTAGAATCCAATTTCTATCCCTTGTGTCTTCCCTCTGCCTCTGAATTATTACTGATATTCAAGGAGCAGATTTTTGTTCAGTCTGTCTCATTTATTTGAAGCCAAAATTCAGACATATGTAGAATTGAGACATCATAATTCGTCCTAGAAAATGGCCACAGAAATTGGGGGGAGGTGTCATTTTTTCTTATCTATTGTGGCAGAATGTACATAACCTAAAATTTATTTTTTTTTCATTTTGTGGAGCTAGGGACTGAACTCAGGGCCACTCTGCCACTGAACCACACATCCAGCCTTTTTAATTTTATTTTGAAACAGGATCTTGCTAAGTTGCTGAGGCTGGCTTCCCATTTGCAGTCCTCTTGCTTCGGTCTCCCTTTTGGCTGGAAGTACAGGCATGTACCTCCACTCCCAGTTAAGTTTACCATTTACTAAAGTGGATAACATGGTGGCATTAAGTACCTTCATATTGTTTTGCAACCATCACCATTATCCATTTCCAGAACTTTTTCATCATCCCAAACTGATGATCTACCCATTAAACACCAATCACTATTTCCTCACTTTCCCTAGCTTATCACAACCACTTTTATACTTCCTATGAATTTGACTATTTTAGCCCCTCCTTGGTCTCAACCCTCCTGTCTGGCCAAATGATTCTTCTTTTAGCAAGCCCTCCTGCCATAATGTGACATAGTCAAGAGGGCTTCATCTGAGGCCAAATAGATGGAGCCACCTATTTTGGACTTTCAGTCTCCAAAACTGTGAGCTAAATAAATCTCTTATGTGTATATTACCCAACCTCAGGTATTTTGGTATTCTAATGGAAAATGGACAAAAGACAAAATAGGTACTACGTCCTTGCCGAGCTTATTCTGATGGATAGAATTTAATAATCACTCGTGGAATAGACATTATTATAAATGAGAAGTATAAATGATATTATTCAACTACAAGGATACTGACAAAATCATTTACCAATTCAGATAGTTTCCATTCTTAATCTAGTGAAAGATTATTTTATACTGTGTGTAAAATTAAATTTTGTACTTGAGATTGTCTAGTTCAATATTCTACTGAGGAAAGACTACACTTTGCTATAACCCTGCCAGCCATTGAAACTTTACTTGAATATTTAATTATATGAGGTAGCATGTTTCACTGTAGAGTTTCCATCATTTAAAAAAAAATCTTTCTTATTTCGTGTATCCCTTTATTCTGTTTACTAATTGCATAACATTGGGACATAGAATATAATTTGTTTTTCTTGTGTCTCACAAATATATTATTCTATTTTTACGAGGCTGTTTATTCATTCATCTCATTCACTTACTGATAAGTTCATTCAACAGTACTTTTGAATGCTTAGTGTATGAATGATATTTGATGCTGGGTGTTAATACATGTGTATGTGTGTGCACATGTGTGTGTGTTTCCAAGGGTGTACTAGTTGATGAATATTGCCTCATTGTCTATTTATTTATTTATTTATTTTTGGTACTGGGGATTGAATCCAGAGATGTTTTACCACTGAGCTACATCCCCATTTTTACTTTTCATTTTGAGACAGGATCTCTCTAAGATGTTGAGTGTCTCCCTAAATTGCTGAGGCTGGCCTCAAACTTTAATTTTCCTGTCTCAGCCTTCTAAGTCCCTGGGATTACACACACGCAACCTCAGGCCCCCAGCTGGACAGAAGGACCTTACATTCTAACATAATGGAGAGTCACAATGGCCTTCAAACCCTGGAATCGCCAAATTATAGTGGTAAGTCAATATTTTCAGTGAAATAATAGTCATTTGGACACTAAGTGGTGATATCTTCAGCCTGTGCAATTCCATCACAAAAGAGAAATTCTGTCTGAAAGGTGTGTGCTACTTTACTCAGGAGGGTGCAGGGTAGTTGTGAGGACATGGCAGGGCCACATTACCTGCAGAGTTATAGAGAATGATGTACACAGTCCTTAGAGGAGCAGGTACTAATCAATGACATTTAAGGAAGTTTTTCCAATCAGCTGTCCAGAGGAATCACAAACTTCTATTTTGCGGAAAGTCAAAGGCACCTGTGACTCACACCAGAGCCTCTCCATCAAGATTCCGCTCCTTCCACTGTGCTGCAACTGCTTGCTCAGATTTCTCCAAGATCTCCGAAATGTACACCATCGTATTATTTTTCAAATTAAGCATAATGATACTGTGGTCCCAGTGTATTTCTTGAAATTCCCCTGGTTTCCCTCTCCTTATTTTCCTCATTGTCAGGCGTGGAAATTTTTCCAAAGTATTAGTGCCTGGCCTTCTCTCTCTCATGTTTTTCTTCCTTAATTGTATTCTCACTTGGGTGTGTATCTTTTTGTAGAGTAAAGTTCTCACCTTCCTGTCAGTGACTCCTAAAACAACATCTGTATGAAATTTTTCTCTTAAATTCAACCCGAGTGTTTCTGATTAATGGGTGAGTGTATCATCTAGAGATTATTTAAATGTCTCAAAAATTGAGTCTTTTTAATTTTTCTCACAAATTGAGTCAAGTGTCTAAGACTATAAGCCTCGGAATCATGTTCTTAAAGTTAAGACTCTGAGATAATTTAGATAAACTTGCATTCAAATGTCAACTTCACTCTAAAAATGGTTAACATCCTTTTTTGGCAACTGCTTCATCTGTATGTTTATATAAATTATTAATGCATGTTGAACACATTCTGTAGAGTTGAATACAGTGTCATTGCTAAATAATGGTTGTCTTTTTTAATAATTAATATCATCCTCATGTTTAAAATCAGAAATCACATGCTATTACTTCTGCCTTTAAAGTAGTTCCTACATTAATTCTCTCTACTTAGCCATTTTTACTTTAACTTCTTTACATATATTTTATATATATGCAATATTATATATATATCATGGAGAAGTAGAAGTAGGCATTTGATTTAGATATTTTACCCATGGGCAGAGATAAGCAGAAAAGATGGAAGTGTATTTTAGGTGAGAAAAAGCATCAAGGTAAGGAAATAAGCATTGTCTTCAATGACAAGAAAAGACTCGGAGTTGCCCTATGGCATAGATTTCAAGTAGAGGAAGTATGTGTCTGTAGAGTTCAAAATGGATTTGCTCTGTAGGAATCTTGTGCTTTCTTCCACAGGCATGGGGGATGAGGAAAACTGTTTTATTAAAGAAGGGTCATTTTCAAATCCGTGCTTCAGGAGCAGACATCTGGCCTCAGATGTGACCTCATGGAAGGGACAGGCATTGGAGGCAAGGGTTGGACCATTACTGAAATCGCACTATTGACAGATGATGTGTTGCTAGCCATGAAGAGAAATATAAGAAAGCAAGGAATGATTTGAGATAAGCCAGAACATTTTAGAGAGTGGACCCTAGTCTTCAAGGGAAGAGAAAATATGAAAAGCTAGACTGAGAAAATCTGGATTATAGAAAAGCTATCAAGATCATAAATTTGAATACAAAAGAAGATGGTGAGAGTGTAGTTACTGGAACAAGCTTACCATGTGAGCTAATGGACTCAGGAAAAATGTAGCAACAAAATTGGTAAAACCATGTCCACAAAACCATCCTGCATATGTGGAATTCTATTATATGTATATGATATCCTTCTCAAGATAGTAACCACTGCATTTATTACAAGGGACCATAAACAAAGTAATAGTTAAGACCTGCTACATGAGATGTAAACTCTATGATGCCTCACACCGTGTTATGCTAATAGATTACTCTATTTCTAGGGCTTTAACAATGTAAGGTGCTCTAATAAGCATTCACTGATGTAATGAATTGGATGAATAAATAAATGAATAAGTGTGTGTTGTAACCCCTGATGCTCTCCAGAGAAAAGACATTGGAACAAATTATAGGCTTTTGTTATGGATTTTGACTTTAGGCATATAATAGTGTTTAGTTGAAAATCTTTATTTGATTAAATTAGAGATTTATTTAATTTATTTATTTGTATGTGGTGCTGAGAATCGAACCCAGTGCCTCACACATGCCAGGCAAGCACTCTACCACTGAGCCACAACCCCAGCCCTAAATTAGAGATTTATTAAAGAGATTTGTCACTGAGTAATGATAAATAGGGACATAGATTTAGGTGACCCCTGTGAATGATAAAGGGGAGGGAGCAGGAATGAGCAGGCTGGACCTGCAGGTTTTCTTGAGGGAGTTTTGAAAGCTTTCCTCCAGCGGCTGTAAATTGTACCCTGGAAACTTTACAGATCAAAATTGGAATATGAATTTTCCACTGTGCTTCTGTTGAATGTTTCTATTGGATGGAAACCAGAAGTTCAGTGACTTGTAGAAGTCACATAGTGATTTTATGGACCAAGGATGCTTGTAGGACTGGAAAACTGGTACAAAGCAATCCAGTGAAAGAAACATGGTTACCTGTTTACTATGTGTTACAGTATTTTGAGGGGACAATGAAGAAGATTGTCCATTTCATAAATGTCTGTGAATGTGGTTATTTGCTTTCTGATAGATTTTAAAAATTTGAAATAATACAAAAAATAGTATTCCAATTTAAACAGGGTCTTAATATTAAAGATAACAAACCAGTGTTTAAATTCCCATTTCAGACCATGTTGTCTGCTTTGTGGGGCTGCTCTGCCTTCGGTTAATCTTTGGTAACATTCTAAACACACAAGAATGCTACCTGTATTTTAATCACACTTCAGTTATTGCATCTATAGGAAAGACTCAAAAATTAAGTTTAAATTTCTTCTTGGATTTCCACAGATATACATTTCAAGGACTGTGTAGAGGGATATAAGCTGCAGGATCTTCCAGTGCAGACCACATATGAGGTGGTAAGAACCATTTTTGTCACTTGGAGGTGGTTGTCACACTCTACATATTCCAACTGCAAGTCAAAGCTGCTGATACCTCTTTCTTCCTACCTTAATGCCCTTCTATAGTCCCTGGATTCGAGAACATAGGATTTAGGTTGGTGCAATCCATTTAAAAATTATTTGGAAAGGTTGAAGATACAGATAAAGCAAACAAAAGGCAGCAACAACAAACAGTGGACCTGGAGTTGGGATTCCACTTTGGAGATGTTTTTGTTTTTGTTTTTTTCATCATGCATTTTCAAACAAAGTTAAAATTACTGGAGAAAAAGCATATGTCAACCAGGGGGAAAGGATAAATTGCATACAGGTGAATATGTGAATCTGTTTCTAAACTTCGCTAATGAATTCACAAGGAAGCCAGTAACAGAAAAACTTCTCTATGAACTCATACTTTGAACAGAATAATCTAGAGGTTTTACAAGTGAGCATAACCTACCCATTATCATAAGGGAAATATTGTAACAATGTTAATAGTTAATTGTTTTTTCTTCAATAGAACTATAGAAGTGTGTGTAGTTCAGAACCTATAAATCCATCAACTCTCAAGAAATTTAGGAATGCTTTGGTACTAACAGATCTTATATTTTTCCTTTGCCTTCTATACAGTCGATATACCATGCTTCACACTGAACTGAGTTACCATCTCAAATAACAAAATTAAGTACATGAGCATATAGAGCCAGATTTGCTAAAAAAAAAAGACTCTGAAAAGGGATTCTACAGAGTGCTGTGTTCTCGGAGGTCCATGTATATTTCAACAAATGCTTCCTGAAAGATCGCTCCATACTCAAAGATTGCAGTCCTGTAGGTTCAGTTTGAACCTTGTCAGATGAAATTATAATGGAATGCCAACTTTTTTTGATCATTGACACAAAAGGAGTGTTGATAGAGTCTTTCACTTGACCTTCTCCAAGCAACCCAAGCAATCATTCAAGAAAAGGAATTTCAAAATAACTTTCTAATTATTCCAACTTTTTCTCCTGTTAGATATTTAGTTTATTTGTGCTGCCATAATGAAATGCCACAGGCTGGGCAATTTTTAAGATCAGAAACTTATTTTCCACATTTCAAGAGTCTGGGAGGTACAAGTTCAAGATATTGGCCTCCAATGAGTGCTGCTCTTGGCCCCAACCTAGCATCTTGCTGCTGTGTTCTCTGAAGGGGAAATGATGTGCCCCTTACAGCAGAAGGTGTAAAGGGCAAGGAGGGGATGAGTTTCCTCTGCCAAGGCCTTTTATGAGGACACCTAATCCTTTTCATGAAAGCAGAACCCTCCCGACTTGACAACCCCCAAAGGCCACATTGAATTTTCGCCTTTTGGGCCAATGGGCAACACTTGAATTTTGAAGAAGATCCTTCAAACCATAGGAGAAGGAAGAGACAGAACTGCTGGAATTCTAGTAATTCTGCTCAGGGTTGAGATCCTGAGCACAGAAAGCTCTGCAGGGCTCTCTACCCATGTGTTAAAACCTTTAACAAATTTTATTCCATGTATGTGTGATTGTGTCAAAATGAACCCTGATATTATGTATAATGAACTAATAAAAACATCAACACTCCTTAAACAAAACAAATTTATCATTTCTTTTCTCATGGAAATACATAAACCATGGCAATCTCAAACTTATGCTCAGTGGATTAGGATATCTTATATACCTATCTCAGGATAATACAGTGACATCTATTCTTTATCTCTTCGCAGTTTCATATAATGCACTTGTAGAAATTCCCCTGCCAACTTTTCTTTTGAGCAGCAACCACACTATTAGATTGAAATATTTAAAAAGAATGTAAAAGATAATAATGCTTTAACATCTAGTTTTTAATTTTTTAAATTTTTACTCTTTAATAAAATTATGTTTTATTTTTAACAAAACACGAAATGTTAAATAAGCAATATGCTATTTAATGAAAATTAGAAGGAAGGCTAGTGGAATTTATTTTCTTGAGGATCTGCTGTGTTTCCTACCAGTTAAATTTTATTATACTTCTCAGGAGATATTGGAATGCATGATGCATTCATTGGAAGCTACATTCTTATGCAATTTTATGTTACTAATGCAGTGATAATTATGTTAAAAATTTCAGCACATATTAAATAATCTGAATGTATCAAAACCACTTTTACTAAAGAATTCAAATCTATACATTTGGGTATTCAGATATTTTTGAAACATATTTAAAACTATATCCTGTGACTTATACACACTTCTATTTTCGTGCTACAAAGGTAATAAGAATATGCTTGCAACATCTAGTTTTATATGAATGACAAACAGTATTAACAACTTTATCTCTTCTTTGTTCTTATTATATCAGGGATGTTAAGTATGAGAATGTAAAGGTGGGCTGGGGTTATAGCTCAGTTGGTAAAGTGCTTGCCTCGCAAGCATAAGGCCCTGGGTTCAATCCCCAGCACCGCAAAACAAAACAAAACAAAACAAAACAAAAACAAAGATAAAAAAGAAAATGTAAAGGTGACACAGCTCTTTCTGTAAGAAATTAAGAATAACCTATCATTTGTTTATGTCCATTATACTCAAGATTTCCACAATTGTTTAGTATATAGTCTTTCTCATTAAAAAGGAGACAATATCCATCATGTAATTTTTAATTCAACAAATTTATGTTTCATGAGGGGGACTAGTTGTCTTTAAGAAAGACTTTGATAAAGGAAGTTGATATTACCTAAAAAAAATATAGAAATCTTAATTTAAATAATGTATCTTTCTCATGTGTGAACCTATTAACTTCAAGGCAATACATTGTGGAGAAATGAACTTTAAAAACAATGAAAATAAATAATATTTTTAATGACAAATATTAAATCTGACATTTAATTTTCTATGCACTCTTCAAATAATTTTATATATAGTATTTCATTTAATCTCTGTGACCACATTACAAGGTGGGTATCATTGCTTTCATTTGTATACAAGAAGACTGAATTTTGGCTAGGTATGCTGTCCTAAATCATAGAATGAGTCAATGATCTGAACCCAGACAATTCAACTGCAGAACCTCTGTTCTTTCTTGAATTCTCTTCTTTCCATGGTAGCACCAGTCTCTCCAAGGTCTGAGCATTTTGTATCCACATTTTATTTAATGGGCTAATTGAATATCTATGGGATAATGTCCAGAATATGGACTTTTGTTTCACATGGACTTCACTTCCAATTCTCACTCTAACTCCTTCTGTTGTGTGATTTTGGGAAAGATCCTTAGGTTCTCTGAGTTTATTTCCTTAGCTGTAAATGCAACTGTCATGCAGGTCTCATGTAACTGTTAAAGATGAAATGAAATAACATATCATGACCTGATCATAGAGTGTGTAGAAACCATGCATCATCAAAACAGGCTAATTGCTAAATTAAATAAGCTTTATCACATACTCAATGTTTTTAGTACATAGTAGATATAAATATCACATTCTGACACCCAAGAATGAGCTGCCTACTGCATACAGACTCCTGAGATAGCCCAAACCACACTGAAGATGGAAAAGTGTTGGTAACTAACCACAAAGAATTTTAATTCCATTTTTGAGTTTTGGGGGCCCTTTAGCATTTATTTGATTCTTGTAAGTATACCCTGTGGATTTTTGATTGAAGTAACTAGATTGAATTGTGATACAGAGTGTTTCAGGTTGACCTACTAATTGACCACTGTTCATTAATTCAGATTTTCAGTCATGTCTAAATATAGAGAGTATTCATTAAGTTCTCCTTAAATGTACAGAATTTCAAACTATCTTGTTTCTATGTACAGTCTTAGTTCCTGAATTGATACTTATTAATAGGAAAAATTCAGTTGGGTAGATGTTCCATAGACCCTTTTGCATACACAAAGAAATGGATAGATTTTTGTGAGTATATGATAGGAACTCTTTGTTGAGCTGAGGAGATAACCTCTACATATTTGAGAAAGCTACATGGTTGGAGGAATAAACCCCTATAAATATTTAATTGCTATAATGAATGATGATAAAGAGACTTAGATGATATATTGTGGGCAGAAGAGATAGGTGAAGAGCTGGAATGAGCAATGGTGTTGAGCTTTATTCTGAGCAATGAGTGGTTAGAATTTATTTAGAGAGGGAAGAGAGAAAAACATGCCAGATGAGACAATTGGCATGAGCATATGTGGAATCTTGGTAACTTTGGGGTGAGGAGTGGGAACATCCAACTAGGCAGGAGTGTGGGGATAGCTTGTTGGTAAGGTTGTGTGTGAGGGTAGATTATTAGGGAAGGCTTTGCTTGTCACAATTCACCCTTTGTCAGTAACTTCCTGGTAGTTAGGTGAGCACCAGCTTCAGCCCTTTTTGCATCAGAAGAAATTGTGAAAATGGAGACTAAGGAATATACACCTTTCTGGTGACTCAGAGCCTGGTGTACTGTTAATAGTGGGATTTGGGCTGTACTGCAGCCTCTGCTCTTCCCTTGGGCAGGTGTGTTTTTGCAGTGTATTGAGGCCATGAACTGCTTGCCATTCCTTTTTGTATCCCAAGGGCTGAATGAGTAATCAGATGCATAAGCAAATCTTGAAAAAAACAAATGAGTAGATGATAACTAATTGCTTTAAATAATTAATCAATGAGGTGCTTACTGAATGATTTTTATAGATGGCTTTATGCTAGTCATTAGAAGAAAGGGAAGAGTCGAGAGCACTTGCTTTTGACATATTTTCTGTTATATAAATATATATGTGTATTTCATGTCACTTAGAATGACTATTCAAATTGTCTACCTAAATCTAGTTGACATTCTGGGGAGACTATTTATTGCTGCTTTGCTACGGTATAGACACAAAAATTCATAATGGCTAAGGAGATCAATTCTGAGTCAAACTGAGTTTGAATTTAGGCTCTCATTCTCTTGGATGTAAAATATTGGTCAATCTGTCCCTCTCTCTGTGCATCAGTATTTCCAGAGAGGATAAAAAAAACTGAAACTGTTTTAAAGTTTATTGTCCTTCATATTTCATTTTGTAAATATACAAATAAATAAATTAAGGACTATTTGAGTGGAAGTCTACTTTTAGAAGGGGTAAGGAACAGAAAGATGGATTCCACCAATCCTTGTGAACACAGGCCAAAATTAATTCATGGGACTTTATAAAGAAATGGGCAGTACTTCTCCTCAGCTCAGGCATAGTGTATTTCAGAAACAATGAAGATAAAATGAGAACTGTTTCCACAATGCTGCTATTTGATATTCTCAGATTTGAGAACTTGACTATCACCTGAAAAAAGTCTTTCTCTACAGGTGGTCAATTCAATCTCTTATCTCCCTCTAACCTTAGGAGCATCATTTTTTCTATGGGAAATCTTTAATTTCCATGGCACTAGAAATTAGTCAATAGAACAGAAATCACTTTAGTTTAGATTTTGAATGTTGCCCAAAGGTCCATGTGTTAAGGGCCAGTGTGGCACTGTTAGGATGTGGTGGAAGCTTTGACAGAAGAGGTTTGACAGAAGAGGGGTCTGTAGGTTACCAGGATCATGCCTCTGAAGGGCAATGCCTTCCTCCCTGACCTTGAGGTGAGCAGGATTTTTATTCAACTGTTTTAGTCAGCTATTTTGCTGCTGTGAGTAAATGATCTGACCAGCACAATTATAGAAGAGGAAAAGTTTATTTTAGGGCTCACTGTTTCAGAAGTCTTAGTCCATAGATGGTTGGCTTCATTGCTTTGGGCTCCAGGAGACACAGAACATCATGGTGGAGAAGTGTGGCAGAGGGAAGCAGCTCACATCATCAAGAAACACACAGAGAGAGAGAGTCTTCATTCTTTGATACAAAATGTATACCCCAAAACCAGGTCCCAATTCCAGGCTTCTCCAGCCACACCACTTCAGTTACACTCAGTTAATCCCTATCAGAGGATTTAAATCACTGGTTGAATTAAGACTCTTACAACCCTATCATTTCTACTCTGAACCTTCTGGCATTGTCTCACACGTGAGCTTCTGGGGAACACCTCACATCCAATCCATAACAAACTACATGTTTCCACTAGGTTGTGCTAACTTGCTTTAGGCCAAAAAATAGTTCAGCTGATGATGATCTGGAACTTTCAAAATTGTGAGACACTTTTTTCTCTTTATAATTGACTATATTAGGCATTTTATTACAGTGATGAAAAGCTGACAACATTTCCTAATATTATAATGACAGTGGAATAGAAGAGTATGACTTTGGAGTTTCAACTTCTTTTGACATTAAAGCTAGCTAGAAAAGCTGCTAAAATAAGGGAATAAAGCTTACTTCATTCTGTAAGCCTAAGTTCCAATAGCAGAAATCAATATATTTTCAACTTTGATTTCTGTGATCAAAGATCAAATATTCAAGTTTCACATGTGTTCATGTCTAATTGGTGATACTGAAATCCTGGGCACAGGCAAAGTAACTGCATCCCCCTATCACACTCAAAAAAGGCTGTGCAGACAAAAATGAACTGGAGGACATTGTATACATGAGTGAATTTGATCAGCTCAAAATTTCAAATACATGTAAATCAGTTTTCAATTTTGGCATTTAAAATTAGTAAATCATTACTTGTTTGTTCCTTACCCAGTACTAAAACACACTACTGAAAACATCTGAGCTACTTGTGATACTTGTGCACAAATGACACAACCACATAGGTCAGTGGAAGAAAATGGGTACAAATACTAAAACATCTTCAACAAGGGAAACCTATTTTCTGACTTTTATGGACAACAGGTAGATGCAGACCTACTTTAAGTGAGTGAGTGTGGCCACCATGAACCTATGTTCATTCAAAATTCCCCTTAGCCTCTCCCTCTCATCTGAGGAATCCCTTGGGCTAATAGGATGCTACTGAAGGCATCTAAGAAACTCAGTCCTGTGCGAAGAGGATCAAGTTTCAAAGTGTAGAGATGCCTTGGTTGACATCCATGCTCAACCATTTTATTTTTAAAAATTTAAAAAATCTGTTGTTTTTAGTTATACATGAGAATCCAGCATTCTCTGACACGTTTATGCAAACATGGAGCACATCTTCTAATCAGTATCACAGTCCGTGGTTGCACATGATGTGGAGGTTCACTGTGGTATTCATATGTGTACGTAGGAAATGCAAATTAAAACTACACTTTATTTTTAAATAGTTGAATCTGTCATGTTCACAGGGAAGAAATCAGAAGTTGTTTCAAGTGAAGAGTGTTCTCTCTCTTTTATAAAAACCTTAAGCCCTCCAAAAGTAAAATTATGTCTGGAAATTTGGAGGGGGAGTTTGTGGATCAGAGAAATGTGGGAGGAAGATTCCAGGTCACTGGGATGAGTGAGGGACTTGTTGGAACCAACCTATTCTTATTTTTGTCTATGCACAAGGTTTGTAATATGGAATTCTTTGGGAGAACACAGGACACTATCCAGAGAAATAAACATGGAGAGACAGCCTTTTATATCTGCTTTTAGGATAGGAAATCTGAGAAATGTGGGGAGAAGTAATTGAGGTCGAGGGAATCTATGAGGACTAAGAGGTGTTGGCCAACCAACCAATCCTCTCACGTTGCTTTCTACTTTCCAGAGCAGCTTGTTACAAATAATCATGAGCATTCAAAATGCTCTAGAGCATCTGTTCAAGTGAGACAGACTGGATTAGTCTATTGGTCCCATACTTGGTAGCTTACTATCCCCAGGCTAGTGTTACAGATGACATTGTGTCCCTTCAAAGTGGTTATCCAACAATGAGTGTATTTGGAAATAGAATCTTTACAGAGGTTATGAAGTTAATTTGGGTTATGGAATGCGCTCTAATCCACTGAGAGGTGATTTAATAGACATGCACAGAGAGAAATTGCATGTGAAAACACACAGAAAAATGGCCACAAGTTTGGGTGGATGCAGCTTTTAAACCAAGAGAGCCAACAATTGCTGGTAAATGCCGGCAGCTAGGAGAGACAGGCAGATTTTTCCTAGAGCTGATGGAGTATGGCCCTATGGAAAACTTGGTTTCAAGTTTTAGGATTTTAGAAATAAGAAATAAAATAGGTCTATTGTTTTAAGTCTTCCAGTTTTGTGAGTTATGGCAGCCGTAGGACACTGGTGTAGCTAGTTACTTCCACCAGTTTCTTTACCTGAGGATCAAAGATTATAAATTTCCATGCACTCCTTGGTAGGTAAGAATTGCTCAATAATTGTTAATTATTATAATTATTTTGAGGTTGAAGAGAGGAAATGTGCCGTACAGATGCCCCTTCCACCCTGCTTCTGGCCACTGAATTGTTATGAAGATTATTGGTCCCCATAAAGCACCTGGTGAAACACAGCAGCCTAGCATGTCTTAACCCAGGTGTAGTTCTCTTCAAATCATCTTCGTTTCTCCTAGATTTTATCACCTTTTCTGTCAATAAGTGTTCTTTATGATGTTGGGGGTGACATTTTGAAGAGCAGAAAATATTAATATCCTGGATATTTATGCTTTGTTATTCAGGAGGAAAATGAATTTGAGTATTTAAATAGCCTAGGTTGAGTCTGGACACCTCTCAACTGTACAACTATAGGATGGTCCTGTATCCCTCTCAGCCTTCCTCCCTTTATATTGAGAAGCTGTGCCGTCCAATCCCAGATGTCTCCTTCAGTTTGAAAACTGACTCTAAGATTCCTAATATAAAAAATACATTACAGTTGTTATATTTATAAGACTTAATTTAAGATAGATATGCAAAAATTATGGGGAAAGTAACATTTTCTCCTTTTTGTGTTCATTCCTCTTCATGTCTACTTTGAACACCCAGTTCCTGGTCTGCTGTCTGTCATTTATCACTGAATCTGGAGAGTCAATCAAGTGCTACCATCTTGTATCATCTCTATCTAAAGTCTAGAAAAGATACTTAAGGAAGGATGAAAAGTGGCTGTATAAATAATGGACTTTGAAAAATGAATAAGAAATGTAAGAACCATTCCCAGGCAGAGGAAACAGTGCACATAAAGATGTCAAGGCTGGAAACTGCTTGTGCACCATTTTCCTCTGAGGATTACTACCTCTTATGTTCATGGCGGTTATGATTCAGTGCATGCATTGGAAGTGGTGTAAGATCTTCCACTTGTTATTAGGACAAGTAGAATAGAGAGAGTATTCCTCTGTCAGAGAGAACACAGCTACCATGGTAGAGAATCCTCTTGAGGGCAGAAAACAAAGATGCTTAGTGTTCATGTAAGAGTGGCAGCTTTGAACTCTCATCCTTGGAATAAACCAAAAAAACAACAAAAACAACATTGTCAACAACAAAATCTATTAACAGGAAGTAGAATGATCATATGATCATCTTCAAATTTGGAGCTAATTTTAAAGGGAACTAGGGATAGTAGAAGGGGGTGTTATTAAAATTTCACCAGGCGGGACAATATATAAAAAACAAATTAGATGTCCACTTGTTCTCATGACAAATGGAAGAAAGAATTAAAAATGTCTGGGCCAAATCAATAGCTTAAACATTAAAAAGAGACTCAAGCCAGGTGCTGTGGAGCATGCCTGAAATCCCAGCAGCTCAGGAAGTTGAGGCAGGAAGATCCAGAGTTCAAAGCCAGCCTCAGCAACTTAGTAAGACCCTAAGCAATTCAGGCACAACCTGTCTCTAAATAAAATATTAAAAAGAGCTTGGGCTGTGACTTAGTGGTTAAGTACCCCTGGGTACAATCCTCAGTACAAAAAAAAAAAAAAAAGGGTCAAGGGGCTGAGAATGTAAATGTAATTCAGTGGAAAAGCCTGTGCTTGGTATGCATAAGGCCCTGGGTTCAATCCACAGCACCAGAAACAAAACCAAACGAGAAGATCAAGACCATGTCAACATGGAGATAATTCAACTACATCAGTTGAGATTAATCATCATTTCCTTATTTAGTTGAAATTGGACTCTGAAATCCAAATTATAGTGGTCTGTCCTTCACAATTTTCTGCAAATAACCTTGTGGAAAAAAATCTCATTCTCATTTACCTAATGAGGGTGATTGTAGTCATTATGGATACATTATTATATCATCTTCATAAGGTGATGAGGAAGAGGACTCAGCTGGAAAAGTATTCCCCATCATCTGCAGAATGGTGTCTCAGTGTAGCTATGGTGTGCACACAGACTTGTTTTTCTCTTTGAGCCTCTCAGGGATATAGAAAAGTGTACGAGGTATTCAAACATGATGCACACATGAAACCTTGAAGCTTGTAAAAATCTATAACAACTCCTGTATTAAGGGTTACTATCAAAAATTCTTTAGTGAGAACAAAAACTTGAAGCTTTTCTTAACTTTTCCATTACCTGGGAACTGCACTCATCCCTAGTTGATAATGAAAGTACACTGCCTGGTCAAAATGTCATTATTCAGAAATTCTAGACCTCAATTTTATTCACTACCCTATCCACAAAACATGAGATCTGGGCTCAAGATGTATTGGTTGAATTTTCTAGAAACATTACCAAAAACTAAAACCAATCAAACTGATGGAAATAAAAACACTTTTATCCTTACATAGTTGTGTATGCCAAATGAATGTGTTCTGCTGGGGGATTGAACTCCTGATTCATGTAGAATAATTCTCCAATCTCCTTTTGCTCTGTGTGTTTGTCTATGGTTTCACAGATCTATTTATGGTTGCACAAAGCCATAGAACCTTGCGGCTGCTTACATAATCTATTGGATCAGTTCACTTTTTCCCACTCCTATCCTCCTGGCTCAGCCAAAGGAGACTTTCTTGAAATGCAAAGGAAGAATCTCATCTTCTTTTCTTTTTTTTTTTTTTTTTTTTGCTTGAGAGTTTAATGAGTGATACCTTAGCCATGTAAATATTTAGGTAAGAAAATTTGAAAAGGTTGAACTTGAAGCAATGAGAAATTAAATTGCTTTCCCAAAGTTAGTAACATTTTACTTTCTACCTGCACAAATTTTCTCTGAAGAGTTGATCTGTATCTTTGAGAGTAACGAACTGCATGACATGAACCAACATTTCTGATAGTGTCATAGTCAGCTCCTGAAATGCCCTGGAGGAGTGGACATCAGTGGGATGAAAGTAAAAGGTCTTAGGGATTTTCTCTTCCTGGCAGGACTCAAGATTGATGGCAGAGGGAGGATGAAAAGTGAACAACTGGAGTCCAGCAGGAGGTGGAACAAACTTCGGAGCAATTTCTCCCAAAAAGAACCCAAAGACCCAAATACACTAATCCGATAGCAGAAGACCTAGAGGACAAATCCACTATCATTACTAAAAACAAACCAATCAAATGGAAGCAAGTAAACACAATCACAAACATTTCTGCCTCATATAGTTGTGTATACTAAAGAACAACTCGGAGGACAGCTCCTGATTCAGGTACAATGATCCTTCAATCTCCTTTCTTCTCAGTTGTCTGGAAGAGTTATAAGAGCAAAGCAGAGGAAAAAATTACAGGTTGAACAACTTAAGCACAATGACACGTGAGACCAAGAGCAACGGCCATGCCAGAGTGAGGCTGGGCAGATCCAATACAAACCCAGGCGACTCTCTTGTCTCAAACCAAAATTAGGAGGATAAAGAAAGAGCAAGAGAGAAGAGGAGATGGAGTTATTAAAAAAAAGTAAAAAAAATTAGAACTTGCACTATTCTTCACAATGAAATACTGAAAATATTTTGAGATCAGAAGCAAGATAAAGATGACAAGTGTCATGACTGTTATTTAGCATTTTACCAATAAGGTAAGGACCTCTTTAAAAGGTAGCAAAATTGGAAACATAGAAAAAAATTTCATGTACACTATAATTTTGTATCTAGGAAAACCAAATTAATCTCCAGCTAACCTATTAGAAATGTCAATACAATATAGTAAAATGTATGGCAACAAGGTCAATAAATAAATTGCTTTTAAAAAATATTGACAAGATTGTGGGAAAAAATTTTGAAAGTTAAATAATTTATAGTAGTACCAAGGGAATAAACCTAGGGAAAGTTAGAAAAATCTCTATTTTCCATCTGCAAGCTATCAGTAGGGTAATTTATTTTGTTTATTTATTTTTTAATTTTTTATGTGGTGCTGAGGTTCCAATCCAGTGTCCCACATGTGCTAGGCAAGCGCTCTCCCACTGAGTCACATCACCAGCAATAACAACTAAATCAACAATTTATAATATGGAATATCAGGTTCATAGGTATCCATAGGAATCAATAAAGCATAGTTTCTGAAAGAATTTATTAATAAACACACGTCAAAATAATACATAAATTAATAAAATTCTGACCAAAAATCTTATCAGTTTTT
>JAJEJO010052162.1:180329-212064 GCA_020662805.1 Glaucomys volans | reverse complement strand
ATAATTAACAACATCTTACTACAGAAAATAGCAGGGAAACTCTTACAAGCAAAGTGTTTAAGCACTAAGTCGAGCTCAGATAAGTACATGGCATGTGATTCCTGTTATCTTGAGTTTAAATATTGGTAAGAAAAATTCTTATGATAGAAATTGTATGTTCACAAGAGTTCTAGTTCATGATCTGGATAGTGATTTTTTGTATGTGTCTTCATTGGAAAAATTGATCAAGCTACACCTTATGCATTTTTATACTTTTCTATGTTTATGCTATGTTTTAAGAAAAAATATTCTTAAAATTTAAAAGAGAAAGAATCAGATATTCATCATTATGAACTTCAATTTTGATAAAAACAATTTCTACCTACATATTGATATGCAGTGACAGCCAGATATTACCTGGTTATTTACAGATGCTGGGATTTTGAATTTTGAATTTTAAATTAATTAATCAACTAATTAATTTTCTTCTTTTGTTTATCCATTTTCTTTCTTTGTATCTTTCTCTACTAATATTTGCAAAAAAAGAATAAAGAAAGAATCACTTTTACCAAATAGACTATTTAAAGGTGAATCAGCATACTATATGTACATATGTGAGGGAGAATAATTTTTGGATTTGCATTCCATTGTATTTATATTTTCTTCCAGATTGTAAACTTAGCATGAGAGAGTAAATCATTAAGGTTCTTAAAATTTCATTTCCAGAATCTCAGTGTGATTTTTACAGTGCTCAGTAAATCAGAGGCAGCCACATAATACTTGTTGAAGGAGAAAATAAAGGTCTCCATCTTGTGACTTTTAAAGCCACGGATGATTTTAATATTTCATATTATTTTAATGTTTATTTTGAAGGCAGTATTTCTGGTCAAATTTTTATAAGAATACATATTATTAAACTTTGTACATATTAAACAAAACAGCTGATATGCAGTAAAAAGGTTACACATGTAAAAAGTCATAAAGACCTATAAAAATTATATTAGGGAAATGTGAATTTTTTAACAAAAATATCATGTGCTTTTCTCCAAAACAAAATGACTCAGCTTCTCCTTAGTAAGAAATGTTCCTCTCTTGCATAACTTTGTCTTGATCCCATGATCTCTTCTTAAGTCCCATACCTCTAGCTGTGATGAAATGCCCAGAGTCCAATAGTCACACAAAATTAATGTGGTTAGAAAATATTCTAAACTGAGCATATCCATACATATATTTCACTTCAGTCAGAAAGCAATTAGTATTTCAATACTAGTGTGCACCCCACTCTCAAGACCTAAGGAAACAATATTTTAGTTAATGCAAACAGAAATTTTGAGATTAGATACAGAGATAAAATCTGTAGCAATCCAATATGGAAGACATGTTGGACCATGAAAGCCAGGAGAAGAGACTCCTTAGAGGAATGGGCTCCCACAGTTACAGAGGCTTAGAAGTACCATGACTGCCATCTATAAACTGGAGATCTCAGAAACCTGGTGGAAGGATACTAATTCTAGTCCAAAAGCCATGAAGGAAGGACAGCCAGTGGTGTAAATCCCATCCCAAGTGCAGGAAGAGATCAAAAGTTCAAGCAGGCAGCCTAGAATTTAATGGAATAAATTTCTCTTTTTTTTTGCCTTTTTTCTTTCATTCAGGCCATCAACAGATTGGGCAGCATCTGCTTTCCTGAGTACCTGAATTCAAATACTAGTGTCATCTGGAAGCACTTCATAGACACACTCAGAAGCAGTGTTTAACCTGTGCACCCTTTGTTCTAGTTAAATGGACATCTAAAACTAACCACTGGATAAGATCCAATTAACAATGCTGGGTAAGCTTTATGGTAGCAGGTTCAACAGAGAATGAGTCAGCTAGGGTGGACAATTTTAGTGAGGAGCTTTGTCATGAAGAATATGTGCAATAGTTCTGTGGATGATGTTTTAAAAATGTAAACATATTAAAGAAATTCACCATGCTGATGGAAAGGTTTTGGGAAAAGGCAGATGGGGCAGAGAGTGAGGTGTGAAGAAAATAATCAAAAACAAATGAAAAAGTGACTCAAGGAAACCTTCATACAGTGGTTTTAGTCATCTACCACTGTAGTTAGCTAGAGTTTGGTCTTTAGGAGAAATTCTAAAAACAGTGGGAAGTATCTATGTCCACATTAGACTAACAGAGGAGTGATATATACTAAATATATAGATGGGGCTACTAGTCAGGCCCTGGGGGATATAATTCCTCACCATACTCATCTTGCAACCTACATGGGCAGTGCAGCTTTTTGGGATTTGGGGAAAATTTCACATTAGAAAGACAGAGTTTTTAGAGATTGCAGAAGAGGCTGCAGGTGAAAGTAGAAATATTGACAAGGCACTGTCAGAGTGCTCCAGGAAATGAATGGAGCTGGTGGAATGAAGAAGGGAAAGAGGAGCTGCACATCTCTGTTAGCTGTAGTTTAAAATGGATATGAAAGTCATGAACACTCTGTTCCCCCTGCTTTCCTTCTTCCACATTCCAAATCACAAGGCAGTGACAAAACCATTTCCCCTGTTCTAAGAAGACGCAAAATCTGAAGCTGCCTCCTTTGGGTCTTTGTTCTCATTGTAGACTTCCAATAATTGACTTTAACCTGATGTCCCACGTATGACAATAGTCACAGCAGACCCGCCCACAGGGCAACAGAGACCTTAAGTAACATTACTTACTTGTCTAGAATGTACTTGGAAATGCAAGCAAGTCCCTGTCCTTGCTAATATAAATGCATTTGCAATTTACTTTAATATTTGCTGTTGAAAATTCTTTTAAATTAAAAGGCAAAACCATTCAAGATCATCAAAATATATATTACAGTAAAGTGATATTTGTGTCTCATTTCTGTGGATTGAAATATATTCCTTTAACAGACAATAATGAAAAGCTTCAAAATAGGTGTTTCCTTTAGAAAACGAAGAGAAATGATCATATTGAACTCCTCCAGAAATCCAGGCAAGGTGAAAATACCTATTTTCCTTCCCTTTTCAAGTGGGAACATAGTCAACTTTCTGCCGACTTTTATGTCTCCTTTGTGTGCCTGCAATTTTGTGCCACTATCTGAAGTCATTCTGGGACTGTGAGACTTTTGTCCTTCTAGAAGGAAGATTTGTGCTCAGCATTTGTTTAAAAAGAAAAGAAAGCTACTTTTTGTTATTTTCTAAAGAATATTGATTTCTCTTAGGAACTAACAAAATCTCTCTAGCCAAGTGTAATTTGGAATTCATGCAGTATTGAAACTCTGAGACAAACTGCAATTTATTTATTTATTTGATTGTTTATTTATTTATTTATTTATTTATGTGTTGCACTTTACTGGAATTGTTTAAAATGACTTTATAGTTGCTATCAGAAGGTAAGCTTTAATGCCTGAAATCTTATTTTATTTCAGTTTTTGTTTGTGTTTCAATGAATTCTCTTCTAATCTACAGAGATTGACAAATTCAATGATAGTTTTGCTTTTCTGGGAGAAAACTGGCATTGTATTATTTTAAATATGCAATTTTTTATTTTATTAGATTTAAAATATGTCTTAAGTTATATAGCCAGGGTTCTCTAATGGAACTAACAGGAGATACAGACGATAGATATTAATATATAAATATATTTATATTTCATATAAATGAATATACAATAGCTATATGCAGGTTGGAGAGCTGGAGGAACCAGTAGCTGCTCAGTCCAAGAAGCTGGAGCTTCAGAACAAGAGCGATCAGCAATGCAGTCCCAGTCTGCGACCAAAGGTCAATAAACTCTTTGGAGAGTCGACAGTCAGAGACTGCTTTGGAAGAGTGAAAGATCTGAAGTCTGATGCTCTCAGGTATTTGCAACAGCAACTGAAGCATACACTCAAGAAGAAAAGAGCCTGCATCTAGTGATACTCCTCTGTTCTTCTAACTTTTTGTTCCATCCAGGCCCCCAATTTATTGGACTTTGCTGTCCACACTTAGGGTGGTTCTCTGCCTCAGGCTGTTGTTCCACATGCTAATCACTCCTAGAAACTCCCTCATTGACACACACTCTGAATCTTAGGCATCTCTCAATCCAATCAAGCCAACAATTTAAATTAGTCATCACACAGATTGTTTCATGTTTTACTTAGAGATTATAGATGATACATAGAGAAGTGTGCTTTGATAATGGGTAAGACATTCTCCAAACCATGTAAAATAAAGCTTGAAATTATTTTAAAGATTCATCATCTTATTAATAGAATGTCAAAATCAATATTATTTTGAAATCAGGCAGTGTGATGCCTCCACCCTCTTTCTATTTTTCCAAAAGATTACTATGGCCATTCTGAGTCTTTTGTGATTTCATTCAAACACTAGATTTTTTTTGTATTTCTATAAAAGTAACATTGGATTTTAGATAGGGATTGCATTGAAACTGTCAATAGCTTTGGTAGTATGGACACTAATGATTTCCGTTCTTCCCATCCATAAATACACGATATCTTTGCTTTTACTTCCATCTTCTTCAATTTCTTTCTCTGGTGTTTTATATTTTTAGTGCATAAATTTTACTTCCTTGCTTAAATTTATTTCTAATCATTTTAAACTATTGGAAATGGCATTTTTTGAATCGCTTTTTCATGATAATTCTTTCTTATATATAACTATGCTACTGATTTTTATATGTTGATTTCATATCCTGTAACTTTATTGAAGTTGTTCTTAGTTCTAATACTTTTTGTTGTTGTTGTTGGAATCCTTAAGGTTTTCTATATAAAAGATCATGTAGTTGGGAAAAAACAGTTTCTGATTTTGCTGTCTTTTATTTCTTTTTCTCAGATTTCTAAGCAAGTACTGGATTTGACATTTTTCTGCTTAAAAACAGGAACATTAGCAGAGGAGGGCTCCTTCAAGTTACATTGGTGTGGCCTGTGTTTGTACTGGGTGGGCACTACTAGAGCCTGGAGCTGCTTATGCACGCTTAGAACATAAGCACTTCAAATTGACTTGAAAGTGATGAAAGAAACAGATGTTTAGCCTAAAGTTTATATTTTTCATGCATATCTGTCAGCTTGTTTCTGTTCACATTTTAGAAATTGAGGAGGAAATCTATCCACTCCACCCACATCTTCTTCTGAAACAAAGCAAGCAAACCAACCAATAAAAGCTAACTGTTCAATCCAATTTGGCTACCTTAATAAAGACAGAAATTGCTTGGACTGGGTGGATTACAGTGGCTTTAAAACTGAGTATATCATTTTTCCTCCATTATGTTCAATCTCTAGTTCTATTGTCATTTCTGTTTCACAAAATTAGAGCACAGCTATAAACACAAATGTATTTCAATACTTTACAATTCATAATTACTTAGCTTTATAGTAAATACAAGAATAATATAGTTGGTCATTCTTAATCCTTTGAACACTAGGGACTTTTGGAATATTTTTTAGAATCTATGGATCTTTTCCTGGAAAAATTTAAAAAAAAATCCATACAAAATTAAGGGTGATCATGGACATTAATAATTTAGTCTCTGGATTTTAGAAGTCACAAACTTCTTTTAATAACCTCTTATACGGTTGAACCTTATTCATATAAAACACTACCTTAAAAAGTCAACTCTTAAAATAACTTGCTTTTTTTGAGACTTGATATTGTTATTTTGGTTAAACAACATTTTCTTTATTCATACAAAATGTGGAGCACAATAGGACAATCACTAATAAAGTGTATAACAAATTTGTAAATGTTATTCATTCTTTCATTTGTCAAATATTTTTTGAGCACTAGCTCTTTGCTAAGCATTGTTTATTAAGCTAAATATGCCAAGATAAAGAGGTCACACAGAAAAGGACCAGATATGGTTCAAAACATTGACTACTCTACTGATTATTTCCTTTGATTTACACACACACACACACACAAATTAGTGAAATGATTTATACTCAAGGTTTCTGCAGATTAAGCAGTTGGTGAGAACATGGAAAGAATGCATGAGAAAGGATCTGTTATTTGATATACATTTGATTTGTATTTGTTTATTTCATTTTTTCTACTTTTTCTTCCCCTAAAGTAGTTCAATTGCTAATGAGACAAATGCACTGATAGACTAAGCTTTATAGAGTGCTAAATTCTGGAAGATAGGAATGAACAGGGTGAGCCCAAAGAAGGCAATACCTATGTCTGCTTTGGAGAACTGATGAGTTCCTTATCAAGGAGAAGCTTGGAGCTAAGATGCAGCTCTCTTATGGTTTGGATGTGAGGTGTCCCCTAATAGTTCATGCGTAAGACAATGCAAAAAGGTTTAGAGGAGAAATGACTGGGTTTTAAGAGCCTTAACTCAGCCCTAATTCCCTGACGGTATTAACTGAGTGATAACTAAAGGCAGGCAGGGTGTGGCTGGAGGAGGTGGGTCACTGGGAGCCTTGGGTATATATTTTGTATCTGGTGAGTGGAATCTCTCTCTACTTCCTGATCATCGAGCAAGGTGCTCCCTTCCTCCATATTCTTCTGCCATGTTATTCTGTCTCACCTCGAGCCCCCAGGAATGGAGTCTGCTCTCTATGGACTGAGAATACTGAAATCATGAGTCCCTAAATACATGTTTCCTCCTCTAAAGTTGTTCTTGTCAGGTCTTTTAGTCACAGCAGTGAAAAAGCTGAGTAAAACAAACTCTAGGAAGTAAGATCTGTTAAGTTGAATCAAAAATGGAGATAAACGTTTGATGCATGAGAAATGTTGTTAAACTTTGTGAAATTTTGGAGTTCAGGGAAAGTCAATGTGTTTGTTTAGCAGGAGAGGGACCAGGGGAGCACAAGAGGGGGAGAAATGATGCGTTCAAACAAAGGCTGGTCCGCATCTGAAGGGTCACATATTTCACAGCAGGAACATTTCATTTGTCCTTTAGACACATGCCAGCAATTAAATGACTTTTTAAATAGGAGCCAAACATACTTTAATTCTTAATTTTTTTAGCATTACAATGGTCCTTCATTTTAATAGTCACAATAATTGGCACTTCAAAAAAATACACTAATAACCATCATGAAGTGCTCATCAGTTACAATAGATACAATGTTCAGCCAAGATTCACTTCAAGAGTAAGAGTCTTAAGATACCAGAGAAACCAATGTTTGCTGGAATACACTGTTCAGCTTTCTTTGTTTGGGTTATGGAGCAGGACCTGATTCTTTGTGGTCAGGGTTATTGTCATAATACCAGTTTTAGCCCAGTTGTACTTCAGACTAAATTTCCAATAGTTGTGACAATTTGCACAAGACGATGATGGCTGCTCCCCTGGAAAAGGTTAAAACTTCAAACGCCCTCATAGAATCTCCAGTAGCCAACAAATATATTCTTATGTTCCTGAAAATAGATCAAAATGAAATTGAATAGATGCTGCCATTCACATTTTATGGACCAGGTTTATCTTATGATTGACAAGTCAATGATTCCACATTTCAGGGAGTATAGGCAGCAGAATATATTCAAGCTAGAATATGGGGAAAATCAGGACCAAATAAAGATACATTTCTTGACTAGTATCAAAAATTCTCAACTAATTTTATAGAGAATGATTAATAGCCATAAAATTTTAAAAAATAATATTCAGGTGCTTCAAGTCAAGTATACTCTTGCCTCTTGTACTACATAGGCTATGGACTGTAACTTCAGCTTCAGTTGATTAATTTTTAAAATGGGAATAATAGTAGCATATCATATGTAGAGTTATTTTATGGTGTTTATTACAGAGGAAAGGAACGTTTTTGGTTTAAAGCCTGCAATGCACATGGTCAGCATTTGATGGATATTCACTATTGCAGTGAAAAAATATAAGGCATTGCCCCTTCTATCCACACTTCCTTCTATGAGGTCATAACCCTCATCAATCAGAGCCATCACATCACTTCAGGAAACATTGGAATTGATATAGGAAAGATAAGTGCCTTTAAAATAGGTTCTCAAATTCCATTGAGCCAGTAGTTAAGAATATATGACTTTTTATTTACAAGGAAAGAATTTTGTTAGGAGAAGAAAGACTTCAGAATCAATCAAAGATAGCTCTGAAGAAAACAAGATATGCAGCATATTTCTTAACCAAATACTGGGATGATGATAAAGGTATGACACCTGGAAAGTAGTGGCCTTGTTGCCTGCAGGGGAAGGTAGAGGAGAGTTGGGTGTGTATACGTTTAAGAAATCCTGTTGGGTCTGGAATAGGGAATTGTACCTGTAGAGTCTGCTAAGAGTGAACTCAGTAGCTGCAGGAATGCATGAAAGGCATGTGATGTCCTCACATTGTTTTGCTCATGAAGTGAGCACTGAATGTTTCCTGTATACAGGACTCATCTATCTGACCTTCTCACCAATCCTAGTGGTGGGCTTTTCAGCAATAACTGAGTGTCACTTTGATATTTTCCTACATAAGGTAATTCTCTGTGTGCTTCCTGATTTCCACTGGGATTGTGCTGTACAAGTATTCCCTCCTCTACTGGTTACAGTACATTATAAACCCCTGAGACTGATGGTAGGATTGTTGACATGAGAGTAATTTTGGTGGTATAAAAAGAAGATTGAGGTTCATTGAAATTTGGGGAGAATGATACCTTGCTTCCTCACCAAAATTGGAGGTAGACAGGAGTCAGGCAGACAGAAGTTAAACAACATTTTTATTCTGAGCAAAATATATTGGAAGGTATAGCACAGGTCTTAGTCAAATGGACTTATTAATTAATGCCCCTTGACGTCCTATTGTAATCTTGAAATAGCCCATTTAAAGGAAAGCTTGGACACTTCTATAACTTAGGCCTTCCTTTTGTCCCAGGGGAAAAATTCCAGTGAAAGGAATCAATTTCTGTTGCTTGAAGTTATTTGACAAATGAATTATGATAATCAAAAGTCTTGGTCTCATGACTCATCCAACTACCAACCAAATGGCTCACTCTTCAATGGGAAGTTGTCAAAGATAAGTAGTGGAAATCCTTCCACCTAGAAATTGGAAGGAGTGGGGAATGGGTGTTCTGTAAGTAACATTAATAGTTTGATTGCACAAATTATTTAATAGATCTGACATTAAGGGAAGATATAAGGAACGTATAAAATATGAGAAGAATCCTTTGCAAGTTCTATTAGCCAATGTGCTGAAAACACATTTATGCGGCACACAAGATGACTTTTTAAATATACACAAAAATAACATGACAATTAAACACAAGTACACTCCATATATAAAAGGAATAAGCATAAAATGAAGGAGAAACTAACATAGGCTTTAAAAACTCCTCAGATTGTTTAGGATGGTATTGCTCAAACTCTTTCTGAAAATCAACTGCTTTGTATATTATGAGGAATTATTGGCAACAGTGGGAAAGTATGAGGATTGGTGAAAGTCCAGGAAGATTAGTTGACAATGAAGTATTTTGGGGAGTCAGGCAGGAACAAGAACTGCCCATGGAAGTCAGGGAGGAAGGAATGGCACATTAGAATCAGGTAAAACCTGGAGCTCGCTGGGCAGGTCTCATCCCAGTGACAAATAAAAGGAACCCAGTCCAGGAGTTGGAGTAAAGGTGCTTCAGGAGGTTGAGCTGATTAGAAGCAGCAAGTGGGCAAAATATTCCATTTTTGTCTATGTGATTCTCTACCCACTTTTCTTCTTGACTTCACCACCAAAGTAGTCAAAAGGAAAGGGGAGATCAACCACAGGCAGATGCAACTTCAGAAAAAGACAAGAAGACCATTATACCTACAAAGATTCTGTCACTGACTACATGTCGGTAAACTTCCCTAACCCTGAGATTATCCACAAATGGAATTAATGATACCCAATCCTTACCAGTAGTGAAGATTTGATGTGTGAAAAGCTTTGTCGTTGATATTATAGTTGGTTATTATTATTAACATAGGCTGTTCATATGGAACCCTTTTTGCATTCTTAGTTTTAACTTCTCTTAGCTGGTTGGTGATACTGTCAATGGTGGAGCCATTGGTAAAAAATAACACATCTTTAAAGAAAATCAGCAAGGTGTCTAATCACAACAGACATCCTCTGGACCAAGTCAGAAGTTGTTTTCGATTCTTGAACGGCAAAGAGAACAGACTAAGATGGTTTTCTTCTTAAAAAGCTCTTATTTCTGAAGTTGTGATTGAAATGGTTGAGATTAATAATACTCATCTTCAATCATCAATAATATGTTCATTAGTCTAGTCATTTTCTGAGGAGCATATACATTTAATGGGAGATAATTTTTACTCATGAATTCACAAGTGTGATAAAAGGAGTCACATTATTTTATCCCATGGCTTTAACACATGCATTGATTCTGTGGCTAAAACAAAGCTTTCATTGCTTTGATGTTTACTTAGTAATGTAACATGATTCAATTTTAAGTTAACTTTAAATAAAAAATTTGACTTAAATCTTGTGTTTATTTTAGTCACCTTGGAGAGGATATTATGGATGGTTTTTAGGTAGTTATAACTCCCTTTAATTGCAGTACCTACCCCCCATGTACATATATTTTATTGTAAGCTTTCAAACCAACAAAAACTTTAAAAGTTTAAACCATTGGAATCTGAAAATGTACTATGGAAAATGATGTTGCCATAAAATGCAGTGCATGTTTTAAAATTATTAACTAATATAAATATTTTATTAGAGAAGTTGCCATTAATCATCTGAAACTTTTGAGAATCCACAGTGTAAGAATAATTTTACCTAGCTTATTCTTTGACAGTGCTACCATGATGATACATATATGGTTTGGCTTTATGTATTTCTCATACAGATGTTCTTTTAATAAATCATTTGCCCTGTTATACTGGCAAAGAATATTTTAAAATGGCAACCTAGCACATATTTCCAAAATAATTTTAATGGATTTTAGCTTCAATTCTTTCCATGAGTATTAGTTTTAATGCCACTAATCTGCATCTTGTGGATATGGTGTCACCTAACCTTCAGTCTTTAGGTAGACAGGCAGAAGGAATATGTCCTATGCATGACCCTAGTCTTTCCTGGACCAGAGCTTCCTTGCTTCCCAATTAATTTAGTTTCACTCCTTGCAAAGGCTAGTAACAGTACATGAAAAATAAGAGATCTGTAATTTCAAAATGCTTTCATCTCTTTTGTAGTGCTAGCTTATCTAGACAGAATGTGAGACCCACTGTTTATGTTACATTATTATTGGTAATTCTCAATGAGGCTTTAATTGCTTTAATTTCTGTTCTGAATGTGGAGTCTGGGATCTGTGCCAGAAGTTATTTCTTTGAAAATAATAATAAAAATACATCCAGATTTTGATTTTGCCAACGTGTCCCTTGCTTAATGGTTCACTGCATGAAATGTTAGTGAATTGAATGTCTTGTTATCTTTAATTTTATCATAAATTCTAACTGTACGGTCTCCATTGAAAGAATTACTGGGGTGACTAGTGATAATCCAGTATGAGTTAGGCAAAGTATTTTTTTAAATCACCAAATTTATATAGGTAAATATTTCCTTTTGAATTGAATCTGTATTTTTACATTTTTAAATCCTTGGTGCTTGCTAAATGACCTCATCATGAATGACAGTTGAATGTGAGGATGAAGTTTCCCTTTGTCAGATGATAGGTTCTTGTGTCACTTAATATTTAGCTCTATTTATTTTAAAATGGAAACTTCAGCATAAAAATGTATTTTAAAAGCAATGAAAGTAAGTAGGAATTGTCAACATTGGGTGGTTGGTAAATTGTCTAAACTGATTTCAAAAGTGATAAGTTCAAAGTTAAATTTCACTTTGCAGAGCAAAAGTGTTTTTGAAAACCTCTCTTAATTGGATTTTATGGCATCAGAAGTCAGTTTTCCTTGACTTTTAGGCTATTCTTTTGGGAAATATTTTAAACCAAGGGTGGAAGGAAAAAAATCACAGATTAATAGTACTATCTTTAGAGAAAAATAAGTACATTTTGATATATGACTTAAGGCATATTTTACATGTAATGTAACTCACTCACTGCAGTTGTATAATTCAATAATATTAAGTGAAACTTTAAATTGTGCAACTGTAAAAGTAAATCAGTTATAGAAACTTTCCATCGCCCCAGTAATACCCTCCATATCCACTGTCTGTTCAACACTATCTCCTCCATCTCCCACCCCCTAATCCTCAGGTAACCATGAATCTGTTACGTTTCTCTAGATTTGCCTTTTCTGGACATATCACAGAAGCAGAATAGTAGAATATATAGTTTCATGTGCTTGGCTTCTCTCATTCAGCCTGTGTTTGAATTTTGTTCACAGCGTAGCATGCATTAATAATTTGTTCCATTTTATTGCTGACTAATGTTTTCTGCATGGATAAACCATTTTGCTATACATTCATCAGTTTGGGAATTCTTAGATGATTTCTAATGTTGGACTTTCAATAAAGTTGCTAAGAACATTTACGTGAAAGGCTTTGGGTACTTTTTAATTTCTTTTTCTTGGATAGTCTATTGTGATTAGACACCTAACTTAATTTTTTAAAGACATGTCTGAACAGAACTTTTCCTCCTATGTTCTACTGTTCTCCTAGGATAATTCTGAAACAAGAAAAAGAAAGCAGAACATACATTTGCCATATACCCCAGGCATGCAACCTTTTGCTGTTCAGACAGCAGTCCATGGGTGATGACAGTCCTTTTGTCCTCACCATGTCAGATAAAAACCTTTACTATGGAGTGTTCATGGGGTTCTGGGCACCTCTGGGAGCCTGACCTGGAGCTGGAGCTGCAGCCTGGGCCTGGGTCTTGGTTTGAGTCTTGACAGTGGCCTTTGGCTGACAGAGTCTGAGACCCTTGGTCGCAGGGGCAGAGAACTGCTTTTCAAGCTTGGGATGGGTGATGGAGGCAAGTCAATGGAGTTTGCATGTGGCACCTTGTGGAATCTTGGGTTTAGCTCTGCTTGGCACATGTACTCATGACCTTGGCAGTGTTTGCCTATGTCTCTTTTGGCCCTTCTTGTGCTTCTCGGTAAACACATTAATTAGGAACAACTCTCTGATAAACATTTTATCTCATAAGTACTTGTGAGAGCAGACAGGGCTACTTTATTAGTGAAAAGCAATTAAATGATGATTATTAAAGGATTTACACGCAGATCGTCTACCTTAATGTCATCTGTATTTCATTCATGTTACCCCAGGAAAAGCTGCCTCTCTAGCTGAAGCATCATTCACAGGAATGGTCAGATCATCATAAGCACATACATGTTCGAGGTTTTGAAAGTTCTTTGAGACCAACTCCTAGACATTTTCAACTTCTTACTTGATCATGTTGTTAAATGCTCAAATTGCCTCCAAAGAGTGATAAGAATCAGTAAGAAAAATAAAGCCAAGCAACAGGGTGAAGGTGTGTTGAAGAGGAAGAGAAGGGCAGAGCTGACTCTAGAGTTGCTTAAAGGCAGGAGACAGTAGGAGAATAAAGAGAAAACCTTACCAGACTTTTCAAGTCTGCTGTTGTTGGGTTCTCGTTCGACTTAATCAAATGGAGTTTTTCTTGTATTCTCTGGAAAATCTTACAGTTAAGAGACCATCATAACTGAGCAAATAAATGAAAACCATAGTGTAATTAATTGAATATACAGAAGAAAATGAATGGATAAGAAAGTGTCATACTCAGGGACCAATGAAGTAAGGGAGTAGTAATCACTGATGGAAATAGAGGTCACCTGCAAGACCACAAGACTTTGAAAAAGTCAGTCTTCAGTTACTTTTTGGTCTGTTTGTTTATTTATCTTAAATTGGTTCTCTGTGTAAACTTACAGAAAATGCTAACATTTGAAACTAGAGAATTTGTAAACATTAAACTAGGCATTTACTTATGAACATTGAGAAAATTATAATGAAATTAGTTAGAACATGTTGAAATCAGGAATCATCAAAGGTCTATTTATTTTTTAAAAATAAGCAACACTTTAATTACTTTGCTAACTCAATGAATATTCATTTAGTGCCTGCTCTATGCCAAGAACCCCTGTAGGAGTTTGGGTCTATCAGTGAACAAATAAAATCCCTTTCTTGAGCATAAATTTTTACATTAAGAAGATCATGAAATAAAGAACAAATATAATAAACAGTTTGACTACATAGTATGCTGTGTTCACACAGTCATCTGTAAGTGAGCAGGCGATAAGTGCTAGTGGAAAAAAAGAATATGCAGATCAGGGATTTGGGGACAAAGAATGCTCAGGGGTTGGGTGATGCTGCGGAAAGCAAAAGTATGAAGTCAACCACGCTCAGAATGACATATTCCTATCTATTAGACATTTGTATTTTTACCCATATCTGATTACTAGCAAATACATTTTCCAAAAATGGAAGCTGACCACATTTATGTTATTTGAAATTGTAATTTGATAAGGAAGTTGCCATGATAGTGTCTGTAAACATTTGAAATAAATACAATTATCTTCCTTTTGGGTTGGTGTATGCTTGATGGCTGATTGTTTCATTTTTATAATTAAAATTCTGAAAACAATAGCATTATGCATATTTTTCATGTTTTCTTCTTTGATTTAACCAATTGAACTTCACAAATATGCTATATTAATTCATGGAATAATACTATAAAACTGGGCATTATTTTCCATTTCTTTTAAATATCAGAGTGTTCTTCAAGAGGAAAAAAAACCTAAGGCAATAAAAGAATCAGAAAATCAAGTTAAGTAGACTGAGCTCATGAACCCCATTCCTACTCCATGGGCTCTAAATATAATGTCATAAGAGTCAAGAAAATGTACAATGAGAAATAAGACAAGCAGTTGCTTTTGTAATGCTTGAACTAGTCTGCATGATTTTCCATTCTATAAAGTGCATTTAATTCTGCAACATATAAAATTGAAAATGAAATGCACTTAGAGTATTGAAATATAGGAACTTGTCTTTAAGAATTACAATAATGGAATAGATTAGGTCATGGACTGAATTGCATTTGTTAGTTCTTTGAACTTTGTAGGTTTTACATATCAGCATTGTCCCTTACAAGCTACTGTTTTTCCTCTTTCTCCATTTTTTTTTTTTTTTTTTTTTTTTTGTGTGTGTGTGTGTTACTGGGGATTGAACCTAGGGGCACTCTCTCACTAAGCTACATCCCCCCAGCTTTTTAAAAAAAATTTTTTTTTGAGAGAGGGTCTTGCTAAGTTGCCCAAGTGAGTTGCAAACTTGCAATCCTCCTGCCTCAGTCTCCTGAGTTGATGGAATTACAGGTGAGCATCACTGAGCCCAGTGTACATGCTGCTGTTTCTTGTGGGACTATATAATCATATGGAATCATTATATAAAAAAATGCAAAGAGAACTACATCCAGGTTGTCTAGAATTTCTCTGCCCACCCATTCACTCTAACCTTTTACCAAAAATTTATCTTCTGGCATGATGGTGTGTGCTGGGATGAAAATATGAATAGGACACAATCTCAGTCAGATAGATGTGTCTCACAGATTTGTGATATGGAAAGGGGACAAATGAGGTCAGATTTGCTTGTTTAATAATTCTTTCCTGAGAACCACCAAATCGCTGTACAAAAAATATCTCACAGCCCCACTGGCCTAAGCACCTGCCACTAGATCCCACCTCCCAAAGACTCCATCACTGCCCAACTATGCCACCCCGGGGACAAAAGTTTTAAAACACACAGATTCATGGGGGACACAAACCAACAGTATTCCAATAGTAGCACAAAGCATGGGTAGGGATTTGTAAGGCAGTAATGGTAACACTACAATTGGGAAAAGTTCCTGAATTTGCTGAATATTTGCTTCCTGCCACAAAGCTTGTCCTCCTAAATCATTCACTGTGCAGTCCTGTGATCCAGGAAAATACTTGAAGAGTTGATTTCCACTGAAGTTCCTTTCCTCTGAAGCAATCTCTGAGCTGCGTCTATTCTCCATTTGTCTAACCTCACTGTGTGATGCCTGGGATCTCTGTGGAGCTGCAGGTTTCTGTGGCTGTGTCCTAGGGAATGGGGTCACTGGGGGAAGCACTTTGTGCTGAAACTCAGGCATCAGGCAAATCCTGGTCCATCAGCATCCTTGGAAACAATAACTCAGAAACACCCTCTTGAACCATTGTGTGTTCAAATGGTAAATTGCAGGCTGGCTGTGTTCTCTCCAGTGCTTATTTTGCCTTCCACTTGCACTAATGCATTATAATTGTTAATGTCTACCTTACCTACTGGAGTCTGGGTTTCACTGTGCACATATTTCTCTCCTCTTTCAGCAGCTAGTGTTCATTTGTTCATTTATGCAATCACTCACTCATTAATCTAATGTATGTATACTAGTGCCTACGGAACACCAGTCACACTGCCAGGTGCTGGGGGCACCACAGCAAACCAGACTAATGCAGTAATTGTGCACTAGAAGTACGGGATACAGAAAATAAACAGTTGGTCAAGATAATTTCACTCCTAAGTAGTCTGAAGGAAATAAGTTGCATGATATGATGGAGAAACTGAACAATGAAAGAGAGAGTGAAAGCTCTCTAGGGGATGCACTAGGGGATGCACACATGTGTATGTACTTAGGGAAGACTCACAACCCCCAGGATTGTCACCATCTATGTCACAATGATTGCTGATACTGTGGTCAAAATTGGAAAGTACTTGCTTTGGTATACCTGATGGGCATGATGAGAAGGAGCCAGTACTGGGAAGATAAATGAGGAGATGAACCAGAGGAAATGCTTTAAGGTAACAAGGATTAAAAGTGCAAAGGTGCTAAGGCAGAAAGGAGCTAGATTTTGTTGAGGAACAAAAGCTATGGCAGTATAAGTGATATATAGTATGTGAACAGGAGTGAGAAAATAAGGTTGGGTCTTATAGATCATAGATTGGTCACAATTGAAAAACACTAAGGGATTTTAATCCAATGAGAAAATGTGTGTACATATTCAAGGCCCATATATAATTTATGCATTTCAAGCGATCACTCTTACCAACAGTATGAAAGTCAGATAGCATGTGGACTTTAAGAGAAAAACAGGGAGACAGGTTAGGAGGCTACTGCTACAATCCCAGTGGAGATAAAGAGGCCTCAGGCCACATTGGTCGCAATGCAAGTAGAAGAGAATGCATTTGAGATATGACTTCTGGATGGAAATGTATGACTTCATTATGGATCAGATGTGAAGGATAAGGGAAAGGGAGGATTTAGGGACAACTTAAGTTTATTGTCTCTGAGTGAATAGATAATGACACCTACATCATTTAACAAGGTAGGAAAGATACCTACCTTATATCTTTAGAGAGAGAAAACAAAGTTCTGTTTACATCATATGTAGTTTTAAGGGATTTTTGGTATTTTAATAGAGAAATGAAATAGATCTCGGGATATAGGAGAATGAAGCCCGGGAGATTTCCAAGTTGGCTGAAGGCTTAGGATGATATTAAAAATCACCTGGATAATGTGATTAAATGGGAGAGAGTGAAGATCAGGAAGCACAGAGGTCAAGGACTGAAGGACTGTACACCTGTGCACGGAAGGCCAGGGATGGAAGCAGGTGGCCACCCAGGGATGGAGTAGGAGCTGCCAGCTGTGGAGTGGGAAAGGGACAGTGTTGAGCAGGGAGTGGCAGCTGGGAGGGATGCTGAGTGAGATGAGCTGACAAAAAGGTTCCACGGGAGTGGTGGTGACAGAAACCAGGCTGGGAAGGCTGGAGAGAAAGCCCCAAGTCACAGTTTCTTCATATCATTAACCTGCAAGCCCATTATCACACCTGTGTTATTCAGCTTTTTACTGCTTGACCAAAACACCTGACAAGAGCAATGTAGAGAAAGAAAAATTTATTTTGACTCATGGTTTCAGAAGTTCGGTGCATAGTTGGCCAACTCTATCGCTTTGGGTTTGAGATGAGGCAGAGTTTAATAGCAGAAGGGTGTGTAAAAGCAGCTCAGAACATGACAACCAGGAAGGAGAGAGAGAGAGAGAGAGAGAGAACAACTGATCAAAATACAAGCCTCAGAGGAACACTCAGAGTGACCTACTTTCTCCAGTCACATCCTACCTGCCCACAGTTATAGCCCAGTTAATCCATATCAGTGCAATAACCCATTTAGTCCTTCACCTCTCATACACTAGTACTTTAATCAGCTGAAAATTCTTTCATTTCCTCATACGTGAACTTTTGGGGGACAACTCATACCCAAACCATAATAGCACCTACATCTGGCCTGTGCTTACGGAACACACTTTTTATCAAAAACGTCTGGTTTTCAAGGGGATATTGTGTTGAATTCTGAACCCCTTGTAACCTGACATGCAATTTTTAAAATTTACTGAAAAAAAGGGGGAAAAATCTGGCCCCATGATTTTGTTGTTGTTGAGGCTACATTTTGTAGTTGCTGTTGGACAGCATTGTGAAGCCTCATCCTCCTAATATACATGACTGTAAAGTGGCACTCACCTTGTGATCTCATTGGTTTTCATTAATAACAGACTGTGGGGGTTTAAAGGAACCACATTTGAGAAGACAAAGGGCATTTCCCATCACATGTCTGTGGCCAGTGTTTTGTCCACTCTGAGATATGGATTTATCTATGTACAGATATATGTATGTATGTATATGAATATGTGGATATATGGATATATGGATATATATATCATACATACATACATAAATATATCATGATATATATATCATACATACATATATATACATATATATTTATATACATACATATATATGCATATATATATATATATAAATTTGATATATATACATCCCTTATTTGGGTGCCAGAGAGAGAGAAAGTATATTTACTTCCCCTCAGGTCCTGTCTCAGGGACTCTTTTAGACCTTGTGCATAATTTTCTTTGAGTTGAATCAGTAGGAAAAAAAAAAAAAGCAACTTTAAAATAATTAACTGAAATAACTTCATTTCTTCCTCTCTCTACAGGGACACGTTGGACTTTCCTTTAATCTCCTTTTGTTTGTTTTCCTCTATTCTTAGTTTACTCAAAGACCGCGCCTAGCCATGCAAGGCTTGGTTTGGAATCAGTGGCGATCCAACCACAGAGCACTTTTTATGGAGAGTTGTGGAAACTTTTTTAATGTTTTCCTTTCCATCTTGGGGACGCCTAAAAATAACTTGCAGGTGGGCAACTCAATTTGAAGCCAAATTCTACCTCTGTTCTTTATTAAATTATTTGTTGCATTTTTAGAAAGTTTTACAGCTGATATTGAAGTTTTTGATTTTTTTCTACTGAATCTGTAGTTTTCCAGAGTTATTTTATAGGCCTATATAAACTCCATAATCTTGTTTTTATTATAATTTTAGTTTTGGTAAATGAACAATGAAGTGGAATTTGGACATAGAGCCAAATACTGTTTCCTCCCCCTGCACTGAAGTGGTCCCCAGTTGTTACTTGATCCTGATGTTGAATATCAAAGGATCAGGTCTCCTTTAGTAAATGTGGGCAGGAGATTACCTCTCTGCTGAAAGGATACAGGGGTGAAGCTGGACATCCCATTAGCATTGAAATGTTGAATTATCTGCAGATAAGCTTTTTTTTTTTAAGAAAAAATTAGAATCATTCAGGAGTTGCATCAAACATCAGTATGCACAAATTATGTGTCTTGTACTTTCTATCACATTGGCAATTTTCCTATCTCTAAATTCCATGTCTTAAGGTGATCTTGTGAGTGCTGAACCTGAAACCACTATGCCTTGTAAATGCTTGTTTAAACAAATGTATTTACTCTATTTTTTCCTAATTGAATATTGCTGTGTACTCCAAAATGAGCACTTTAATACCAAATAATGAGCACCATAAATTCTTCAGTTGACTCTTATTATGCACTACATTTAGAAGCATCTGTCCCAGCTCCTTATTATGAATCTGGGGGAGGCAGTATAGTAATAATTAATTTCTATCCAATGCATACTTAAACTAGGGGATGCACACATGTGTATGTACTTAGGGAAGACTCACAACCCCCAGGATTGTCACCATCTATGTCACAATGATTGCTGATACTGTGGTCAAAATTGGAAAGTACTTGCTTTGGTATACCTGATGGGCATGAAAGGACACTGAATTCTAATTAGAAGACTTGAATTATTTGGACGTAAGAAAAATGTCATTTTTTGAGTAATTTTTAATCTTTTGGCATCAGTTCCTTTATTTTTAAATTTAGGGGTGTGTACCAAGTAATGTCTGTCTTCCTTTCTTCACCCAAATTTTTAAAAGGTAATATAATATGTGCCCCTTTTTCTTCCTTTTCTTTAAAACATTGATTGAATTCACACACCTGACTTGGTCTCTGTGGAGGGTAGGTCCCAGCCCCTTAAGAAACAATATCTTCATTTTAATGTGTCTTCCTGATCTTTTTCAATGAGTCATAAATGAATATATCTTTTAAAAGTTAAAACAGTACATTTATTTAAAATTTTTAATTGGTACATAATAGTTATGCAGAATACTGGGTTTTACTGTGGCATATTCATACATGTACCTAACATAATTTTATCAATTTAATTTCACATTACCTTCACTCCCTTCTCCCCTTCTCCATCCCCTGAATCCCTTTCTCTACCTTACTGATGTCCCTTCTATTTCATGAGATCTTTGTTTTTTCCCCATTTTCTTTCTCTAGTGTCCACACATGAAAAAAAAAACAAAAACAAAAACAAAAACATATGGTCCTTCCCTTTCTGGGTCTGACATATTTTACTTAACACAACTTTCTCTGGTTCTATTCATTTTCCTGCAAATGACATAATTTTGTTTCTCTTTATGGCTGAATAAAATCCCATTGTGTATGTATATCACACTTTATCCATTCATCTGTTGATGGACACTTAGGCTGGTTCCACAACTTTGTTATTGTAAATTATGCTTCTTAGAACCTGAGTATGCATGCATCACTGTAATATGCTGTATTTAATTCTTTTGGATAAATACTGAGGATTTACATACCTACCAACAGTGTGGAGGAGTTACTCACATTCTTGCCAGCTTTTATTACTTTTTTTGTTGTTGTTCATGATTGTTATTCTAACTGGTGTGAGATGACAGTGTAGTTTTTTTTTAATTTTTTTTTATTTTTACAGATTTCATGTTGATTCATTATACACATATGGGTACAAATTTTCATTTCTGTCATTGCATATGATGTACATTCATATCATTCTTGTTAATCATACATGTGCATAGGGTAATGATGTCTGTCTCATTCCATCATTTTTCATACCCCTACCCATTCCCCCTCTCATTTCCCTCTACGTAATCTAAAGTTCCTCCATTCTTCTCTCACCCACACACCCCCTAACCAAGTTCTATATCATCATCCACTTATCAGGAAAAACATTCAGCCTTTGTTTTTTGGGATTGGCTTATTTCACTTAGCATTATAATTTCCAATTCCATCCATTTATCTTCAAATGCCATAATATTATTCTTCTTTACGGTTGAGTAGTTGTAAGGAGCAATATAAAATGATGTAAAACAGATATAATCCTTTACAGATTATGTATGCTGTGTGATGTTAAGTGAATTATCATGAATTATTTGTGTGAACTATTTGAGTGAAAACATAACCTAATAATGTAGCAATGTGGTAATATAGATAAAGAATATAAAGTTTAGTTAAATTTTTGGTGTGAAACTTGTTCGTAAAATATAAGTTGACTTTCAGTTAAGTTGTGTGTGTTAGACTGATAATGCAGGAGGACCCAATGCTATGCACAGCTCGTGCAGGGCTGTGTTGGACTGATAAGCAGAGACATAGTGTCCCATGCAGCAGTACCAGCACATGGAATGGACTGATATGTACAGAACTGCAAAAAAACTGGCAGGCTTGGAGAGACTTTGCAGCAGCCACTACTCTGACACCAAGATGCATGCCAGGTGTGAGGAGGAGTTGCTGTTGCCATTCTTTCACTTCCTGAGATGACTCTGTGACATCTGGAACACCTCCAGGTTTGAAGACCTCAGATATCATCTATCTCTGTACCAGAGCCCAGCCATGACATCCATCATTGATTGGGACACTGCCGAAAGGGAACTCCAGCAGGAGTCACTGGACAGGAAGAGATTTGCTGAGTCAGCGACGGTGGCCTCTCCACTAAGACCCGTCACCTGAGAGCAGGACTTCGGAGTTCATCCTTGACAGCAAGACAGTGAATCTTGGGCTTCACTATAGTGGACTTTTAGTTACTAGGGATTAGTATTGACTGATTGTGATGTGTTAAATCAGTACTTGATTATTTGTGATGTGTTAACCTAAAATTGTAGCTCAATAAGTTCTTCCATATATTTCTTAACTGAATATGTTGTTCTAATACTGATAAGGTGTGTTAAGATATTTGAAGTGTTAGCATCAATAAAAGCCAAGTGATTGGAACCAAATGTTGGCTTATGACTCCTCCTTGCCACTTGTGACAGTAGTATTCCATTGTGTGTGTGTGTGTGTGTGTGTGTGTGTGTGTGTATCACACAGCTTCTTTACCCATTCATCTGTTGAAGGGCATCTAGGTTGGTTCCATAGTCTAGCTATTGTGAATTGAGGTGCTATAAACATTGATGTGGCTATGTTGCTGTAGTTTGATGATTCTAAGTCCTTTAGTATAAACCAAGGAGTGAGAAAACTGGGTCAAAAGGTGGGTCCATCCCAAGTTTTCTGAGGAATCTCCACACTGCTTTCCAGAGTGATTGTACCAATTTGCAACTCCACCAGCAATGGACAAGTGTGCCTTTTTCTCCACAGCCATGCCAACATCTGTTATTGTTTGAGTTCTTGATAATAGCCATTCTAATTGGAGTAAGATGAAATCTTAGAGTTGTTTTAATTTGCATTTCTCTAATTACTAGAGATGTTGAACACTTTTTCATAAATTATTGATCTCCTGTTCATCATCTTCTGAAAGTGTCTGTCTAGATCCTTGGCCCATTTATTGATTGGGTGCTCTGTATTTTTGGTGTAAAGTTTTGTAAGTTCCTTATAAATTTGGGAGATTAGTGCTCTATCTGAAGTGTGTGTGGTAAAGATTTTCTCCCACTCTCTAGGCTCTCTTTTTACATCATTGATTGTATCCTTTGCTGAGAAAAAGCTTTATAGTTTGAATCCATCCCATTTATTGATTCTTGCTTTTATTTCTTGTGCTTTGAAAGTCTTGCTGAGGAAGTCTGATCCTAAGCCAACATGATGAAGATTTGGGCCTACTTTGTCTTCTATTTGGTGGGGTCTCTGGTCTAATTCCTAAGTCCTTGATTCATTTCAAGTTGAGTTTTTGGCAGTGTGAGAGATAGAGGTTTAATCTCATTTTATTACATATGGATTTCCAGTTTTCCCAGCACCATTTGTTGAACAGGCTATCTTTTCTCCATTGTATGATTTTGGTTCCTTGGTCTAATATGAGGTAACTTTATTTTTGCGGGTTTGTCTCTGTGTCTTCTATTCTGTACCATTGGTCTGCCTGTTTATTTTGGTGCCAGTGTCATGCAGTTTTTGTTACTATTGCTCTGTAGTACAGTTTAAGGACTGGTATTGTGATACCTCCTGTTTCAATCTTTCTGCTCAGGATTGTTTTTGCTATTCGAGGTCTCTTATTCTTCCAGATGAAGTTCATGATTGCCTTCTCTATTTCTGTGAGGAATATCATTAGAATTTTAATTGGCATTGCATTGAATTTGCATAGTGCCTTTGGTAGAATGGCCACTTTGACAATATTCAATCTGCCTATCCAAGAACATGGGAGATCTTTCCATCTTGTAAGGTTTTCTTCAATTTCTTTCTTTAGTGTTCTGCAGTTTTCATTGTAGAGGTCTTTCATCTCTTTTGTTAGATTGATTCCCAAGAATTTTCTTTTTTTAAGCTATTGTGAATGGAGTAGTTTTCCTAATTTCTCTTTCAGATGATTCATCACTTATGTAAAGAAATGCATTAGATTTATGCATATTGATTTTATATCCGACCACTTGGCTGAATTCATTTATTAGTTCTAGAAGTTTTCTAGTGGAGTTTTTTGGGTACTCTGAATATAGAATCATGTCATCAGCAAATAGTGACAGCTTGAGTTCTTCTTTTCCTATTTGTATTCTTTGAATTTCTTTGGTCTGTCTAATTGCTCTGGCTAGTGTTTCAAGGACAATGTTGAATAGAAGTGGTGAAAGAGGGCATCCCTGTCTAGTTCCAGTTTTTAGAGGGAATGCTTTCAGTTTTTCTCCATTTAGAATGATGTTGGTCATGGGTTTAGCATAGATAGCCTTTACAATGTTGAGGTATGTTTCAACTATCGAACCAACCTTGCATCCCTGAGATAAACCTCACTCGATCATGGTGCACTATCTTTTTAATATGTTTTTGTATGCAATTTGCCAGAATTTTGTTAAGGATTTTCACATCTGTGTTCATCAGTGATATTGGTCTAAAGTTTTCTTTCTTTGATGAATCATTGTCTGGTTTCAGTGTCAGAGTGATACGAGCTTCATAGAATGAGTTTGGATGGGTTCCTTCCTTTTCTCTTTCATTGAATACTTTGAGGAGTATTGGTATTAGTTCTTCTTTAAAGGTCTTGTAAAATTCAGCAGAGAATCCATCTGGTCCTGATCTTTTCTTGGTTGATAGGCTTTTGATGGCTTCTTCTACTTCAATGCTTGAAATTGATCTGTTTAAATTGTGTATGTCCTCCTGGTTCAGTTTGGGAGGATGATAGGTCTCTAGAGATTTATTGATACCTTCAGGATTTTCTATTTTGTTAGAGTATAGATTTTCAAAGTAGTTTCTAATTATGTTTTGTATTTCAACAGTGTCTGTTGTGATATCCTTTTCTATCATGAATTTTAGTAATTTGAGTTTTCTTTCTCCTTCTCTTTGATAATGTGGCTAAGGGTTTATCAATTTTGTTTACTCTTTCAAAGTATCAACTTTTTGCTTTGTCAATTTTTTGCATTGTTTCTCTTTTTTCAATTTCATTGATTTCAGCTCTGATTTTAATTATTTCCTGTCTTCTACTACTTTTGGTGTTGATCTGTTCTTCTATTTCTAGAGCATTGAGATGTAGTGTTAGGTCATTTAGTTGTTGACTTTTTATTTTTTTAATGTATGAACTCAGTGTAATGAACTTTCCACTTAGCACTGCTTTCAGAGTGTTCCAGAGATTTCGATGTGCTGTTATTCTCATTTACCTCTAAGAATTTTTTTTATTTCCTCCTTGATGTCTTCTGTTATCATTGCATCATTCAATAGCATATTATTTAGTCTCCAGGTGTAGGAGTAGTTTTTGTTTTTTATTTTATTGTTGATTTCTAATTGCATTCCATTATGGTCTGATAGAATACAAGGTAGTATTTCTTTTTTTTTTTTTTTTTTGTATTTTTTAATGGCCTCTTTGTGGCACAGTATATGGTCTATTTTGGAGAAACATTCATGAGCTGCTGAGAAGGAAGTGTATTCACTTAATGATGGATGAAATACTCTAAACATGTCTGTTAAGTCCTTATCATTGATTGTATTATTTAGTTCTGTAGTTTCTTTGTTCAGTTTTTGTTTGGAGGATCTATCCAGTGGTGAGAGTGTTGCGTTAAAGTCACCCACTATTATTGTGTTTTGGTCTATTGATTCTTAAAATTGAGAAGGGTTTGTTTGATGTATATAGATACTCCATTGTTTGGGACATAAATATTTGAAATCATTATGTTTTGCTCATTTATGCTTCCCTGAATCAGTATGAAATGTCCTTCTTTATCCTTTCTAACTAACTTAGTTTTGAAGTCCACTTTATCTGATATGAGGATGGAGACCTCTGTTTTTTTTTTACAGAGTCCATGTGCATGGTATGTTTTTCCACATCCTTTCACCTTTAGTCTGTGGATGTCTTTTTTTTATGAGATGAGTCTGTTGAAGACAGCATATTGTTGGATCTTTCTTTTTAATCCAATTTGCCAGTCTATGTCTTTTGATTAATGAGTTTAGACCATTAACCTTCAGGGTTATTATGTGATATGATTTGTATTCCTGGTCATTTTTCTTTATTTTTGGTTTTTACCTTGACTTAGTTTCTCCTTTGTCTGACTTCCTTTAGGATTGTTCTTTCCTTTGCTGACTTGTATTGTTGTTCTCACTTCCTCCTCAAGAAATATTTTGTTGAGAATGGTCTGTAGTGCAGGCTTTCTATTTGTGAATTTTTTCAGTTTTTGTTTATTGTGGAAAGGTTTTATTTCACCATCAAATCTGAATGTTAGTTTTGCTGGGTATATGATTCTTGGTTGGCATCCATGTTCTTTGAGGGCTTGAAATATATTGCTCCAGGCCCTTCTTGCTTTTAGGGTCTGACCTGAGAAGTCTGCTGATATCCATATTTGTTTCCCTTTACATGTAATCTGATGCTTTTCTCTCGCAGCCTTTAAAATCTTTTATATTTATCTTTATTTTGTATGTGAGGTATTTTCATTATAATGTGCCTTGGTGTGGATCTGTTATATTTGTGCATTTGGTGGTCTGCAAGCCTCTCATATTTGATTTTCCATTTCATTCTACTGGTTTGGGAAATTTTCTGACATTATTTTGTTGAGCAGGTTGCTCATTCCTTTGGTCTGTATCTCTGTGCCATCCTCAACCCCAATAATTCTTAAATTTGGTCTTTTTATATTGTCCCACAATTCTTGGAGGTTCTGTTCATAATTTATTACCATCTTCTCAGTTTGGTAAACTTTATTTTCAAGATGAAATATTTTGTCTTAATAGTCTGAGATTCTATCTTCCACAAGATCCATTCTGTTGGTGATGCTTTCTACTGAATTTTTAATTGGGTTTATTGTTTCCTTCATTTCAAGTACTTCTGTTTGTTTGTTTTTTTTCAAAATCTCTATCTCTTTGTTGAAGTTCTCTTTTACTTCCTGTATTTGCTCTTTCAAGTTTATTGGAGTGATCCTGCATTGCCTGCATTTGCTCTCTTATCTCATCTTTTGTTTTATGAATAATTCTAGTCAGTGTAGTTTTGATTTGCATTTCCCTGATGGTTTTCCATGTCATACACTTTTTAGTTTGTTTATCCTTTATTGATTGAATTTCTTGTGGACTTTTTTTCCCTTTGCATGTTCTGGATATTAATCCTATTTCAAAAGAATAGCTGCAAAATATTTTTTCCCACTCTGTATGCACTCTTTGTATGCTTTTGTTTTCTTTGGTGTGCATAGGTTTTTTAATTTGATGCCATCCTATTTATTAATTCTTGGTACTGTTTCCTGAGGTATAGGAGTCCTAATGAGGAAGTCGTTGCCTGCACCTATATGTTGGAATGTTGTTCTTGTTTTCTTCTAGCAGTTTCAATTTCAGATATCGTTCTTAGGCAGTCAGCACAGTACAATTTGTTTAAAGGACTGTCTTTTCTCCAACATATGTTTTTGGTACCTTTTTCTAGGATTACATGACTGCATCTGTGTGGATTTGCTTCTGCACCTCTCATTCCATTGATCAATGTGTTTGCTTTAATGCCAGTACCATGTTTTTTTTATTATTAAAGTTCTGCAGTATAATGTGAAATCAGATATTATGATGCTTCAGCATCGTTCATTATGCTCAGAATTGCTTTTGGTATTCTGGGTCTTTTCCTTTTCCATATAAATTTTAGAAATGTTTTTTCTAGGTCTGCGTACAATTTCATTTGTATTTTGATTTCAATGGGGATTGCACTGACTCTTTGGATTGATTTTGGGGATATGACCATCTAAATTGTATTGATTCTGCCTATCCATGAACATGGGAGGTCCTCCCTTCTGGTGTTTTCTTCTAATTCTTTCTTCAGGTTCTGTAATTTTCCTCATATAGTGCTTTCACTACTTTGGCTAGATTTACTCCTATGCATTTTATTTTTTTCAGATTATTGTGAATAAAGTTATTTTCTTGATTTTTTTCTTGATAGGTTTATTGTTCATGTATAGACAAGCTATTAATTTTTTTGTGTTGATTTGTATCCTGCTACTTTGGTGAATTTGCTTATAAGATCTAGAAGTTTTTGGTAGAGCATTTAAAGTCTTCTAAATTAAGAATCATATCATCTGAAAATAGGAATAACTTGACTTCTTCCTTTCCTATTGTATCTCTTTTCTTTCTTTCCCTTACTTAAGGGATTTGCAAATCTAGCTAAAATTTTACATATTATGTTGAGTAAAGTGATGAGATTGGACATCCTGTACTTATTCCTGATTTCAGAGAAAATAATTGTGCCTGGATTATTTTTGATATTTGTTTTAGGTTTGTTGAATGTAGTCCTTATTATGGTGAGGTAAGTTCTTTATATCACTAGTTTCTTTGAAAATTTTATCATGAAAGGATTCAAATTTTGTCAAAGGCTTTTTCTGAAATTATTGAGATGATCAAGTAGCTTTTGTCCTTGTTTATATTTATGTGATTTATTTATTTATTACAGTTATTGATTTTTGAATATTGAACCATCCTTGCATGGATGAAATGAAGTCAACCTGGTGATGATGCATGATCACTTTAATGTGCTGCTGAATTTTGTTAAGGATTTTGTATATGCTTATCAAGGACACTGGTCTGTAATTTTCTTCTCTTTATCCTTATCTAGTTTTGGTATCAGGATGATACCATATTTATGGAATGAATTTGAAAGTTCCCCCTGTCATTGTATTTAGTGGAAAAATTTGAGGATATTGGTGATAGTTCTTAAAGATCTGGTAAAATTCAGCTATGAATCCATCTGGTCCTGGTGCTTCTTTGTTGGGAGGTTTTCTATTCCTGCTTTAATCTCTTTGTCTCATTGCTTGTTATTAGTCTGTTTGTCCTTTCTACATCCTCTTGGTTCAATGTTGGCATGCTGATTGTGCCTGGAAATTTATCCATTTTTTCTAGATTTTCCAATTTAATGAAATGTAGATTTTCAAAATAATTCCTAATGATCCTCTTGATTGCTTCTTGCAGTATTCCCTTTTTCATCTCTAATTGCATTAATCTGGGTCTTTGTTTTGAATTACTTGGGCTAAGAGTTTATCAATGTTGCTTATCTTTTCAAAGCAACAACTCTTTGTTTCATTGATCTCTTGTATTTTTATTATGTATTTGATTAATTTCAGTTGTAACATTTATTATTTCTTCTGGTTACTGGCTTTATATTGTTTTGGTCTCATTTTTCTAAGATCTTGTGACATTATTAGGTTATTTATGTGAGATCTCAATTTTTTTCTCACATAGGCACTCAAACATTTCTGAGAACTGCTTTCATTGTATTTATATGTTCTTGTAGGCTTTATTTCTATTCTTATTTTATTCTAAGATGTTTGCAATTTATTTGCTGAATTATTTGATGCCTAATGGTTCAAAAATGTATTATCTAATATCTATGTGTTTGTGTTGTTTCTGTAGGCTTTTTAAATTTTTTTTGTATTGGGAATTGAACTTAAGGGCACTTAACCACTGAGCCACATTCCCTACTCTATTTTGTATTTTATTTAGAGACAGGGTCTCACTGAGTTTCTTATAACTCACCATTACTGAGGCTATCTTTGAACTCTGGATCCTCCTACCTCAGCCTCCAGAGCACCTGGGATTACAGGCATGTGCCCCTGAGCCTGCCTGGCTTTTTTTTTTTCCCCACTGTTGATTTATAGCTTTATTCCATTTAATTGGATAAGATCCAGGGAATTACTTCAAACTATTATACTTCCTAAGGTTTGTTTGATGTCTAATATATGATAAATTTTGGAGAAAGTTCCATGGGCATCTAAAAAGAAAGTGTATTCAGCTATCGTTGCATAAAATATTCTGTAGATATCAGCTAAATGCATTTGATCCACAGTAAGTTTTAGCTCCATATTACCTCTATTTATTTTATGTCTGGATGTTCCTTAATGAGAGTTGTGTGTAGAACTTAATCACTGTTATTATGTGGTGACCTATCTGAGCCTTTATGTCAGGTGTTGTTCGTTGTAAGAAATTAGGTGCACCAACATTCAAGTCATATTTCTAACTGCTAATTCCTCTGATTGTATTGTTCCCTTTACTGATATGCAATGACCTTCTTCATCTCTTCTGAATAAATCTGACTTGAAATATGCTTTATCAAATATGAGATTAGCTACTCCCATTTGTTTTCAGATTCTGCTTGCATTGAATTTCATTTTCCATTCTTTCATTTTCAGTCTATGGATGCCTTTGCCAATAAGGTATATTTCTTCCAGGTTTTATATAGTTGGGTCTTGTTTTTGTAATCAAATCTGCCAGTCTATATCTTCTAATTGGATAATTGAGATAATTTACATTCATTGTTATAGAGAAGAATTAATTCCTGTTATTACTAATTCTAATTTGCTTATCTATTCTTCTAATGATATTCTTTCATAATCTTTTTTTCCTGTTATTTTTTTCTGTGTGTAGGATTCCTTTGTCTTTTGAAATGCTGATCATGAATTCCTTTATTTTATCCTTATCTTGCAAAGTTTTTATTTCTTACTAAATTCTGAATGATAGCTTTGCTGTATATAGCAATATTGACAGTTATTTTCTCTCAAGGTTTGAAATACATCTTTCCAAGTCCTCTTGGCCTTTCAGATTTTAGTTGAAAAATCTGCTATTATTTTGATTGGTTAGACTTTATAAGTGACCTGACATTTCTCTCTTGTAGCTTCTAAAATTGTATATTTGATCATGATTTTTGTCAGTTTAAGTACAGTGTATCATAGGGGAGGTTGTTTTCTGGTCTTGTCTATTTGGGTTTCTAAATGCCTCCAATATGTGAATATCCATATAATTGTTCAGATTTGGAAATTGTTCTTCTTATTATTTCATGAAGTAATTTACAAGTGCAATTTGCCTATACACCTTCTCTTTCTTCAATACCAAAGCACCTATGTTAAATCTTTTAATGTTATCCCAGAGTCATTGAATAATCTGTTTACTTTTTACAAAGTTTACTGCTCTGAGTATTCAAGTTCATATTTCTGTCGTTGAGGCCTGAAATTCTGTCTTCTTTTTTCCATTTTTTATTGTTGCATTATTATTTTACATAATAGTGGGATTCATTATGGTGTATTTGTACATGCACACAACACAATTTATTCAATTTCATTTTCCTACTACTACCTTCCTTTTCCCTCCCTCCTTATTCCCCCGATCTGTTTGCATTACTCCACTTATCTTCCTTTCATCATCATCATCATCATCATCAATATTTTAATTATTGCATTATCATACAAACTGAATTCATTGTGGTATATTTATAAACGTATGTAGCATAATTTGGTAGATTTTATTGCCCAGTACTTTTTCATACCCTTGACTCTTCCCTCCCTCTCTCTCTATTGGTCTCCTTCTATTGAAATTCTGTCTTCTTAGTCTAATCTATCAGTGAGAATTTCAAATTTTTGCCACACACACTTCAGATAGAGCACTAATCTCCAGAATCTACAAAGTACTCAAAACTCTTTACACTAAGAACACTAATAACCCAATCAATAAATGGGCCAAGGAAATGAACAGACACTTTACAGAGGAAGATCTACAAGCAATCAACAGATTTATGAAAAAATGTTCAACATCACTCATTATAAGAGAAATGCAAATCAAAACCACCTTAAGATTTCATCTTACCCCAATTAGAATGTCTTTTATTAAGAACACAGGCAACAACAGGTGTTGGTGAGGATGTGGGGAAAAGGGTACACTCATGCATTGCTGGTGGGAGTGCAAGTTGGTGCAGCCACTCTGGAAAGAAGTGTGGAGATTCCTTAGAAAACTTGGAATGGATCCACCATTTGACCCTGCTATCCCACTCCTTGGCCTATACCCAAAGGACTTAAAAT
>JAJEJO010052162.1:165629-179929 GCA_020662805.1 Glaucomys volans | reverse complement strand
CTCTCTGATAAATGAATGATGATGCATAATGCGGGAGGGAAGGGTGGCAAGAAGGGAGGAAGGATAGATAGCATAGAGGGAAGGGAGGGGTGGGGGCAGGGTGGGGGTTAAAAATAATAACAGAATGTGTGACAGATACCATTGCCCTGTGTACATGTATGAACGCACAGATGGTGTGAATCTACTTTGTGTACAACCAGTGAAACAATAGCTGTACTCCATTTGTGTTCAATGAATCAATAAGTAAATAAAAAAAAATGAAAAAGAGGAGTCATGCTCTAGAATATTAAAGATAATAAAATTTATAATAAACTATGTAGGGTTTGAAAAGAAAAATATGGGGGTTTTCATTCATCTGTCAAAAGCACATAATGCAAGCAGAGAAAGAGAGACAATGCAAGAGGAAAGAGTCTAAAAATGAGCAAGAAAAAAGATGGAACAAATAAAATTCATGTGACAAAACATTGAAATACATAAAGTTAGATGAAGAATGCAATATCAAATAATGGGGGGCTATCAAATCATCACAAGGTGATAACAGTGAAATCAAAATCTAACATTAGAGAGTCTTAAATGATACCTACCTGGGCTATTTGCGATAGATTTCTTATTAGGCCTTTTTGATTTAGATTTCATTGGTTCTTGAATGGCTTGGTAAACAACCATACTTGGCTTGGCTTTTGCCTTTCCATGTGTTTGGAGGTTGCAACCACACCAACCATCTCACTGATGCATTTGGGCATCTGTATGTTAAGTTTTCTCCTTTGTCTAGTTTAGCTTTTTGCTTCAAAAACTGTGCAGCACTTATGTCATGGAATCTATCCCTACAGTCCTCATTCCCCTCTTCTCTGACACAATCTAGGAGACTTCCTTCATTGTTTGATAGGCCAGGGCCCCTAAGGGTTTTCTGAAGGTCAGATAAAATATCCCCTGATTGCCTGGAGCTTAGCAGCTCTCTCTCTCTCTCTGATGACTAGTGTCACGTGTGCCTACCTGTAGTAATGCTTTGTGCACCCGGAACTGCCAAAACAGGTGTGCACATTGCTCATGTAGACTTCAGGATGTGTGGGTATAGCCACCCACAGTAGAGGCTTGGTGGACTGGCAGCAGTGGTGCAGGGATATGGTCCCAGCTAGGGTGCATAGGTATGTGGGCAGCTGCCAAAGTGTAGCTGGGATTCACTTGGTAGTGGGCCACTGCTGAGGTTAACTTGGGAGCTGGCCAGTGTCTGGGACATGTGCATCAGCTAGCTGTTGTTGGGGCACTAGTTGTTGTCACCTGGAGTGCACATGGTGTTACTTGGTGCAGGCAGCTGGGCCGGCAGCTGGGGTCCACAGCTGGCCGATTTGCTGCTTCCCAGATGCTGTACTCCATCAAGGGTGACCTGCTCTCTGTTCCACTTCATCCCATGACCCTTGTCATAGGTGGCTCTGGCAACCTTTAGTTAGCAGTGATCCCTCTACACAGGTTCCTTGGCCTGTTTCAAAGGTCTTCCCTTTGACAGTCCTTGTTGCTATGTCTAGATGTGAAGAAGCTATGTAGATTTAATTCCTTTCAGACTTAAAGTGTTGTTTCTCAGATTTGGCTGCCCACCACAGTTTTCCACTAGCATCTTAAGCAAGTTGTGCTCTTCCTTCTGACCAAGTGGCTTTACAGCCTCTGTCCTGTCCTAACTGGGTTTAACTTTCATTTCTACCATTGCTTCTGAAACGACCTTGCCAGCTTTGCCTGTCCTCTTTCTCCCAGTTACTGTGCACCCCAACCTGCCCTGGTCAGTGTTCAGAGTTAAGAAATTCTTTTTCTTTTTCTGTTCTGTGAACCTGAATGTCCTAGTCCCTGCTCTTCTCTGACTGTCCAATATTGTGTTTTAGTGCATTCCTTCTGTCACCCACCTCTCTGATCAGCTGGTCTGTCACTGCTTCAATTTCAAACTGCAAAGGGGTCAAGTTTTGCTTCCTCTTTCTAATTGGCCATCTTGCCACCTAAAAGCTGTATTCTTTTTTTTTTTTTTTGGTACTGGGGATTGAACCCAGGGGCACTCCACCACTGAAGCCACATCCCCAGTCCTATTTTGTATTTTATTTAGAGACAGGGTCTCACTGAGTTGCTTAGGGCCTTGCTAAGTTGCTGAGGCTGGCTTTGAACTCGCGATCCTCCTGCCTCAGCCTCCTAGGTGCTGGGATTACAGGCATGCACCACCATGCCCGGCTTAAAAAACTATATTTTTAAATTGCTACACATCATCTATCATATGAGCATACCATAACATTTTATAATTGTTAATATGAAAGATTCTCATAGTATTTCTTATCTTTTAAAAGAATTACCATGAAAGTCTTCTTTGCAGCAATATGTAATTAACTCTGGAGCAGAAATCCAAACAGGTGAAATGGTTGTATCAGAGGGAGCACGCATATACATAATTTAACAGATATTGCCCAAAATGTCCCTAAAAACCTAAAGTATATGTAGCACAAGTTTTGCATATAAATGTTTAAAATATTGCCAATGTGATGGCCAGAAATGTACTCTCATTATTTTCATTTGCTTTTCCAGGGTTGGTAGTGCAGATGAGCTTCCTCTTGTGATTATGCTTTTTTGCATTCTGTTTATAGTCTTTGCCTGAATTTCTACTTTTTAAATATTAATTTATATCAGACAGAGCTTTTACATATTCTGTATCCACCCAGTTTCCCTGTAATTTGTACAAATTTTTGTTTTTCTAATTCATCACTTTCCTTCTCCCCGATTTAATGGTGATTTTTATGGTTTGTTTGTGTTTTCCTAAGTTGGGTTCTTTAACATAATTAACAATGGATGTGGATCCTCTTAGCATAAGAAAGATAGCTTATTGGGGACAAATTAGAGATTTATAGAGCAGCATCTAGTGCTTTTATGTAAGGCATCCCACAAGAAATAATTGAGGAAGGAAAACAATTAAAATGAGAAGAGTAAGCTTTCAAGTTTCTTAATCTAACACATTTTAATATACATGCCTATAATTACATACTTTCAAATATTTGATTAGGAATTAAGAAAAATAATTTGAGGTCATTGTAAATTAAGGATTTTGAATTCCAGAAATATTGTTATCATTTATTTGACTCAAAATTATAGAATCAGAGTGATCAGAGTGCAGGGAGATGAATTATGTTTGACATTACATAACTTAAATGCTGCTCCTTGCAGCCTTTTTTTTTGCTGAGGTACTTCTTCCAGAAAATGAGAAGTCAATGCTTTTCTAAAGAGTGCCTCTTCCTCCTTCCCTGCCTCTATCCTCTCCTTTTCCCTTCTTACCCCCTCTACTTTCCTTTTTCCTATTGATTTGGCCTTCTTTTGATAAATAATCAGGGAGTGGCACTTTCTGTGCATCCTGAAATCTGTCTCCTCCAGTGTTTACTATTGCTTCCTATACACATATTATATTTGGTTACAAGTACTTCTGGTGAAACAAAGGTATGTTGTTGAGAATAACTACTTTGGACACATCCACATGAAATGTCTACTCATACTGCATGGGTGTGTCAGTGCAGCTGATGTATGAGGCAGGCAAGAGAAAGGTGTGGGCCTTCTGTCTCCTTCAGGCCCCTCCACCCTGCATGCACCTGATCCCATGGCTTGTCATTCTTTGCCATACTATACCATTTTTGATAGGTACATCTTCTGCTGAGAAGTCCCTCATGCAGCCCCTTTCCCATACAACCTCCACATGTCCTGCAGTTCCTGGTCACCTGGTAACACTTCTGCAATGTCTCCTCTTAGCTTAACCTCTCCCAGGACCCAATCTGTATTCTGCTGTCCTGTACATTAAGCTTACCCTTATGAGGGCACCTATCATACTACTTTGGAAGATCTGTTGATTTGCCAATAGACTTTTTCTAAGGCTCTAAGTCTGAGTGCAGGGATTTCCTCTCTGTTTCAGAGTGGAATTGTATTTGTTGAAAGTATTAAAGTTGTACCCTTATTCACAGGGCATATGTTCCAAGATTCCCAGTGGATGACTGATACTACAGATAGTACCAAACTCTCTCTGTATTCTTCATTTTTTGCTAAACATATGTATAAAATTTAATTCATATTTAGGCACAGTAAGAGAACAATAACTAAATACCCTTAGCTTATAATTCTTTTCCTTTTATTAACTTAAGAACTTTTATCTTTTCAGTTAAAGGAAACCCTTTTCATCTTTTCTTCGTCATATTCAAAATGTCCAGCATCACCAATTTTGTGCATTGAGTCCATTATTAGGCAAAATAAAGGTTACTTGAACACAAGCAATGTAACACTGTGAGAGTCAGCTTAATCCAGACAGCTCCTAAACAACTAATGGGTGGGTAGCTTATATAGTGTGGATACATTGGACAAAGGGGTGATTCACATCCAGTGTGAGATTTCATCACACTACTCAGAATATTGCTTAATTTAAAACTTAGGAATTGCTTATTGTTGGAATTTTTCATCTATTATTTTTGGACTGGAGTTAACAGTGAACATCTGAATCTACAGAATGAAAGAATAGATAAGGGGGACTACTGTATAGCGAATGAAAGAATGCATAGACCAAATCTTAACATCTAGTTCTACTTTTAAAGTTCCTCAGAAGTGCCCTCTTGACGTAGCCCATATTGTTTCCTCTCCTGCCTTGCAAGACTTAGTCTTTTCTACCAATCTCTGCCCTTTGTAATAAAAGCCAGTCTTCTGCATCTTCCAATTCCTCTTCTCTTCACAATTTCTCAAGACAACCACACTGTGAGTAAACCTGGCATCTTCCTAGTACAGAAAAACACTATCAGCATCCCATATATGAATATTTTGGTTTCTGTTATGTTTATTAAAAATACATGTATTTATCTATCATCTCAGCATAAGATAAACTAGGTGCCAAATCATTGGTAGTTAATATTTTATAAGCTGGGATTTTTGTGTCATTTATATGGTTTTCATTTTGTTTATGTTTCTAAATTGTTCACAGTGAAAATGCAATCATTTATATAGGAAAAATAGTTAAATTATTTAGAATGTGAATTATTAGATTTGGCAATGAGAAGGTCTCTAGTGTCCCTCTAGGAAAATTGTAGGGAAATACTGAAGGAAGAAATATAATTGCAAGGAGGTAAGTTTTCTATTACCACTTAACAATTTGGAACCTTTAAAATGTCTTTCCTTATGGACATGAACCTTAATTTAAATTTTAAAATTATATGTTGATCATTTTAGGACAGTTCTAATTAACAAATTGCTACCAAAGAGTTTCATTTAATTATCCAGGGAAGGGCCATAACTTACTCCTTTCTCCATGGCAATGAGGAGACAATATGGTATCCAACACTCCAGGTGCAGCCTCAAGGGCTGCTGAAGCTATGAGTCTGAGGCTGTGGGTCCTCCAGGGACTGGCCATGTTAAAATATTCTGCATGTGATCAAGTTTCATTTGGATCCTTTCAGTTTGTGAAATGAAGTTCCTTCTCTCTCCTGACTATAAGGGTATTTGGAGAATACATATTCAAGAGCCTCACTCCAGGACTTTGGAGATATAACAGAGCAGCATGAGAAAGATGGGCTATGCCTTGGAGTCAGAAAAGCACTGAAGTTGAAATGGCACATGCAGCAGTGTCCTGCTGTGTCCCCGAGCATGGGAATCTCATTTCTCAAAGTCTTAGTCCTTCATAATAATAATGGAGTTCTTATGAGGGTTGATCACACAATTAATACATCACACTTCTTATGAGTGCTATTTTTCTCTACCTTCCTTCTCCTTCTTCCTCTGCTTCTGATTCTCTTTTGCGTTAAACAAGTGCTTTATATTCTCCTGAGAAGGGAAATGCGTTGTTAGAGAAGCTAATGAGCACTTCTGTCTCTCTCTCCAGGACAATATATGCATCCAGAAAAAGAAAAAGTAACACATAATTTCAGAATATTTGCAGGCCCCTGTGAAATACCTTCATGGGTCCAGTCCTGAAGAAACACAGCTTAGCATTTTTTTATTTCAACTCAGTCCCATTTTTCCTCTTAAAGACTCTCTCATAGGATTCAACTATCAGAGCCTTTTTCAAGGACTACTGGAGACTCAGGAGTGTGAACTCTGTCACCACCATCAGCACACATAACAAGACAGGTGCCAAGAAACTGAAGTGACTACTTGGAGGCTGAGACAGACCTTGGTTTTCTTCTCTTGCCAATTTTTGAGGCCCACTTGTTCAAAGCAATCTTGGTTTACCTCCAGGAAGCAAATTTCAACTCTCAATGTCAGAATCAAAGCCTAGATTCAGGGCTTCTTTGGATAGTTACATCCCTAATCAAAGGGGTTGAACAGTTAACTTACCAAACCTCCAGATTTCAATCTATTTTATTTCTATTAGATAAGCTGCAACCTGAAGTGAAGCAAACAGAAGCAAACAAAAGGCATTTGCTTTTTCTGCTTCCCTGGTGCATTCCTCCAGCTGACAGTGGCTTTTCTTGAAGTGCAGGGGAATTAGCAGCCCCTGGAGCTGCCCAATAGGGTTGGTGTGCCTCTACCTCAGCTGTCTCACCTGGAGGTGGGAAAACACAGGAATATGTGTTTTACATTGATTCCCAGGGCTTCTCCAGTGGAATAATGTTCTAGGTGCCCTGAGTGACAACTAAGTGGATAAATTCTACTTTATTGACTCTGTCTTTCTCCTATCTTCCTTTTCACTTGTCTATTAACATTCCCTTCATTTCCAAGTAGATCACATGCATTTGGATTCTCTGTTAGAGTCAGAATACAGCATTATCCAACATACTTGGGTCATGCTTTTGGCTCTTAGATATTGCAGGAGTTTTTTAACTCTCCTGGTTTTCACCCAATAAATGTCTGTAGTCATCTCTAGGCATTATCAAACCAAAGCACCTATTTATACCACCAAATGTTTGCTCTCCAAGTGGGCAGAAATATCACTTCCAAGTCTTGATCACTGATCTACCAGATAAAACTTGTGATCCCAGTTTAAAATGTACACTTGAGTCATCAATTTAAATTTATAATTTTACATTATAAGAAATGTGATAGTTTTACTAGGTTTTGCAAATAATTTGGAATGTTTAAGATAAATTAAGAAATACTGTATTTATATTTCTAATTTATAAGGTTTACAAGAACCAGTTAAGTTCTTGGGGAGCTGTTTGCTATTCAGATATTTGAATTGCATATAAAATAAAATCAAATATATTCAATGCATAAGTGCTATTTGATATATTTAAAGAGATTTAATTAACTAAGCTGCAAAATCCACTTCAAGAGTCATACTTAAAATTTACTAGATTTATAAATAGAATCAAATTTGTAAATTAAATCTACATGCTTTGTAAAAACAACCCTAAGCCTCTGAATTTGCAACTTTAATGAATTTAATATTAATTTCAAATTGTAGTAACCCTAAGTAATTTTTCTCTGTGCAACAACTTCAATTAAAGCATCAACTTCACATCTTCAGCATTTGAGAAGTCCATTCTTTAAAGCATTCACCAAGTATCTTTCTTCCTCTTATCAAACATAGTTCATCTTCCACAGCATCACTGTGACTCCATCATCCCCACAACTCTGCTTTAATGTCTCTGGTTCTTACACGTCCTTGGACTTCTATTATATCTGTCGATGACATTGTATAGTTTTATTACTATTTGGTTTCTTGCCTATTATGATGTGATTTCTTTCCATAAGTGTTAGTGTAGTCTTACAACTGAATGGATAGTTCTTTGGCAGTACCACGTGTTTCATGTCTTCTGAATCACTCAAACAGTCCTCCCCAAGCCCATTCTACCCTCCTCTACCACACAGCATCTCAGCTGCAGAGAGGCCCTGACTGGCTCCAATCTTCCTGCTCTCATTAACCTAGTGTTTACTTGAAATAAATGGCCTCAAGCCAACTGGCCCAAGACATTACCCAGCCACAGGTTCAGGGTCTCACTTATGATTGTGCAGGACTCAGCTCCACACAGCCACCCTGATGATAGTAGCATCAATTATCTCTTGCCACAGTGCTGTGAATAAGCCACTTCTAAACTCTGTGGCTTAAAAAATTACCATTTATCATAGTTCACAAGTATAAAGATCAGCTTTAAAGCAGGTTCTGACCTCATCTGAGCTCACTTTTATATCTTACATGAGGCTATGAGTCCCATAGGCTGATCTTGATTAGGCTTTTTTTGCTTGTCAGCAAGCCAAGTGGCTATTTGCTAGATTAGCAAAGCCTTGCTGGAAAGGCAACTTCAGAGACTGGCTGGGGCATGTTCACTTAGTGGTCTCAGAAGAAGCAAGCAAAGGGGAAGTGTTGGACGATGCTTTGTCAAGCCTCTTTATAACAGGTCTGCTAAGATTGTCCTGGTCCAAGCAAGTCATGTGACAAGCCCAGATTTAAGGCTGAAATGGTCTTGATTGAGAAGAAATGCAAGGCCACAGGCACCGGGTGACTAGGGGGAGAGAGCAGAATTGGACCACCAATGTGCTTAGTCAAAATCAGGGGGAGGGTCAGAACACATGCTTGGCATTAGGCAACTGAGACAATCTCATGTTTCTGGATGCTATGGAATACAGATGTACTGTCTAAAGTTCCTGTGGCTATTTTTTTCAAAAATGAGGAAAAGAGTTCCAATGGAAAGCCAAAGAACTACGGAGAAATCATAGCAAGTAACTGTTAACTCTCCATGACTGAATTCATTCTATATCTGGATGTTTTTACTTAATTTCAACATCATATCTATTTACTTTAAATTCAATTTGAATTAGATTTTCAGCTAAGTTGGAGACTTTTAACTCATGTAACTTCATAGCCCCTAATCGATTGGAGAGGGCGTTTGTTGCAGTGGTTCCCAAACTTGGAGGACTTATAGTATGTGTTGCCCCTACCCTTCATGCTGGGGTTCTGATTCATGGTTCTAAAGAGAGAACATTTTCAGGATGCTCCTCACTGAATGCCAATGCACAGTTCAGACATACTGCTCCAGGAAATAGTGTATCATGGGTACTCCTTCTTGTGGTTAGGGATGACCTTTATAAAAATACCAGGACTTGGCATTCATAATCACAAATCTTGATTTACAAAAAGAAAACAAAAACAAAAAACAAAACAAAACAAAAAACACTAACACAGTCTTATTCAGAAACCTCTCTAATATGAATTTCTCTCTCTCTCTCTTACACACACACACACACACACCCTGTCTTGAAATTCCATAAAATTAATATAGATACCCTAAAACTGTGGAATAAAGAGAGTCACTCAGTGAAACTACTATAAACTTTCACTGTTAACACTTTAAAAAAAAAAGATTATGGTGTGAGTGTGTTTGTGTGTGTGTGTAGAAAAGAAGACATTTGGGGTATATTAGGGTGCTTCAAATAGAGGTTCCTGAACAAAGATTTTTTGGTAGGTGGTATCCTAAGAAGAGCTTGCAGTCTTAAGAATTGATACAGGAGATCATTAACAAATCCTCCATACTTACTGAAGATGTTACAGATATTAAGACCTTCCTCTGGCAGAGATATTTCTCCTGCATTTCCAAGTTCTCTTTAAATAAGCTGATGGCTCTCTGGAGGTTTGATTCTACTCCTCTGTGTTTGTCATTCTTCTAGCATTTGGTAACTACCCATGACTCCTTTCTACTCCTCAGGTGAAAGGGTTAAATGGGAAGCAATTCTACCAATGGGCTTCCACATTAGCTTCACTAATTGTAATTTGTGTTATGCAAAGGCACGTCTAATTTTCTAAGTTTCTCATACATTCTATATGTGATTTATTGTTATATATTTGGATATAAAGTAGTGGAGCTTGGAGACATATTCCTGGGGAAAATGCTGACTTTCTAAAATATAAAATACTCATAATTGATGAGTATGAACCACAATTCATGGTGCTACTAGTTTCCAAACTGCTATGTCTTATCTTACAGAAAATAATTATATATTTGCTATGTGTTTCATGTTCCTTAAAGCACTGTGAGCAGAGAATATTTGTGTTTCAAAGAGACTTTCCATTTATTTTCAATGAAATTTCAGAAATGTGTTTCTGTGAGCAGATGTTGAGCCCTAAAATGAAATCAAGCCCATTAAAAACACTATTAATGTTCTTCTCGGAGAGAAGTCACTTCAGGATAATTTCATTTAATTTGATGAAATAGCCAATATCTACTACTTGTAATATAATGTCCTAGATGTTAAGGTATGAAATTGGATAAGATAGAGTTCATGCCCTCGTGAAACCCACTCACTAGTAGGTACAAGCAAAATGCTAGATATCAAAGAAATAACATTTCAAACTCAATATAAAGCCCTTAAAGAATAGATAAAACTATTACAAAGAGAGACAATTGATTTGTTTTTCACAGAATATGTAGGAATTAGTGTAGTATCTATTTTCCTGGATTTGTATGTTTGTATTCATATGTGTGTGTGTATGTGTGTGTGTGAATGTATGTGTAATGTGTGTGTGCATATATCCTCAAAGAGAACAAAATAATCATGTGTATATACACACACACACATACATATTCATATATATATACATGATTATTTTGCTCTTTTTGAGGGTGAGGGTAGGAGGGAATGACATCTTCCCAACTGTTAATCCATATCATTCAAATAAAATGGAGATAGCTCCTATGTCTAAGTAGATACCTCTGATCAAGTGTTGCTCAATAGGAAAATAATACTGCTTTGGTTCAAATTTTTGGTCCATGGCAAGGGAAATACAGTCAAAGGTCTGTTGGGGCTGCCATAACAAAATATAGACTAGATATCTGATAAATGGTAGAAATTTATTTTTCACATTTCTTTGTCTAGAAGCTCAAGGTCAAGGTAGTGATAGATTTGATAGATTCAGGGTCCAGTAAGAGGTCACATTCTACTTCATAGTAGGTACTTTCTTTCTGTATCATTGTTTAGTCAGATTTTTCACTGCTCTGACCAGAGATTGGACAAGAAAAATCTTAGAGGAGGAAAAGTTTATTTGGCACTCATAGTTTCAGAGATCTCAGTCCCTGGACAGTCAACTCCATTCTTTGGGGCATGAGGTATGACAGAACAACATGGTGAAAGTGTGTGGCATGTGTGACAGAGGAAAGTCAGTCTGGACATGGCTACCAAGAAACAAAGAAAAAAAAAGAGAGAGAGAGAGAGAGAGAGAGAGAGAGAGAGAGAGCTCTGCTCACCAAGAATAAAATACATACCCCAAAGGCATTTCCCCCAATGACCCACCTCCTCCAGCTACACCCTACCTGACCACAGTCACCACTCAGGTAATCTCTGTTAGTGAATTAACACACTGATTAAGTCAAGGATTTCAAAATCCAATCATTTCACCTCCGTACATTCTTGCACCATCTCATACATGAGCTTTTGGGGGACACCTAATATCTAAACATTAAAGTCCTCGCATGGGAGAAGAGAAAAGAGAAGCTCTCCTTGCCTTTTCCCCTTACATTAACACCCCTCATATAGGCATTCATTTCATTATGTGAGTTCTGCCTGCCTTCATAATTGAATCACCCTCTAAATTCCCATCTCCTGATCACATCACATTGGTTTCAATATATGAATTTGGGGGTTGACCCAAACATTCAGACCATAGCAGTTGGTGCATAAAAACTATGCACATATAAAAGCAAAAGAGACATTAAAGGAATGGAGTTCATGGTGTGTGTGAATATCTTGAGAATTCAAGCAGCAACCAAGGCAAGAACTTTGGCAAATATTGTCATATGATGCAATTATTTGTTAAGAATTAAAACACCTGTCATAAAAGTGATTTAAAAGTCAATCACAAAGTCTTGGAAATAAATGATGAAATATGAAATTTCAGCAAGAGAATAGAAGTTATAAAAAAATGGAAGTTATAGAATTGAAAAATGCCACAACCAATATAAAAAATCTGCCAAATGAACTGAAGTGTAGAGAAGAGTTGACTGAAGACAGCATCAGTGTACCTGAAACAGATTAAGGACATTTATTTGATCTGAACAACAGAATGATAATAGTCTTTAAAAAATAAGGAGATCTGTAGAGCAATCATTTAAAATATATATCATCACTGTCCTAGAAGTAGAGGAGAAATAGTCTGAAAATTATTGAAAAATAGTGACTTAAAATTTCCCATAATTTGGTGAAAGAAATATGCAGTCTGAATCTAGTGACAGCAAAATTTAAGTGGGATAGATCCAATGAAATACAGCCCAAGATAAGATATACTATAAATACCTTAAAAATTAAAACAAAGTCTTATAAAACAGCAATGAAAGTCAGATATCAGTAAAGGAAAACTGACTCAAATGACAGGATTTTTTAAAATCTGAAAACATGGAGATCATAAGAAAGTGACAAAGTATTTATTAAATTCTAAAACAAAAGAAAAATCAACCCTAAAGTGTACATACACCAATTGAGTATGCAAATGAAGTAATACAACATGTCAATAGAATAATAAACACATGATCATCTGAATAGATGTAGAAAAATATTTGACAAAATCCAACACATTTTATGATACAATAAAAATACAGTCAATAAACTAGGAATAAAATCTATTATTTCTTTACCTGAGGAAGAGCAGCTACAAAATATCCAAAGTTGACATTATGCTCAATGGTGAAAAACTATTTCCTTTTGGAAGCATGAATGAGAGAAAAAAATTTACTATCACCACCACTTCTGTTTAGCACTGTGCTCTAGGCTTTATCCAGGGTAATTCGAAAAGAAAAGAAATTTTAAAATCCAGGTAATTTAAGAAGTAAAAGTATTTTTATTGCAGATGACATTATCTTATACATCAAAAATCCTAAGGAATCCACTAAAAAACTGTTATAATCAAGAGACAAGTTCAGCAATGTTGGATGACACAGATGAAATTGAAAGTTAATTGAATTTTTATACACTTGCAATGAATAGTCCCAAATAAAATTATGTGAACATCTCTCTCCATGATAGTGCCAGGAAGAATAAAATACTTTGGAACATATTTAACAAAAAAATTATAAAGCTTAACTCTAAACACTGTAAAACAGTATTAAAAAATTAAAGATCAAAGTAATTGCAAAAATGTCTCATGTTCATGAATTGAAAAACATAAAATGATTAGAATGACAATATTTCTCATATTTATCTACACTTGCCATTAATTTCCTACTCAAATTCCAGCTAATTTCTATGTAGAAGTTATGAGTTTACCCTAAAATTCCAGTGGAATTGCAAGAGATCTAGAATAGCAAAAACTATCTTGAGAAGGAAGAAAAATATCGGAGTTCTGGCTCTTCATGACTTCAGAAGTCACGGCAAAGAAACTGCAATCAAGACAGTACAGTACAGTATGGCATAGAATGGAATGCAAATCAAGAAACTAGAATTGAAAGTACTGCACCCAATAGAAGAGAAAATAGGTCCAAATCTTCATCATGTTGGCCTAGGACCAGATTTCCTTAACATGACTCCCAAAGCGCAAGAAATAAAAGCACGAATCAATGATTGGGATAGAGTCAAACTAAAAAGCTTTTTCTCAGCAAAGGAAACAATCAGCAATGTGAAGAGAGAGCCTTCAGAGTGGGAGAAAATCTTTGCCACACACACTTCAGATAGAGCACTAATCTCCAGAATCTACAAAGTACTCAAAAATCTTTGCACCAAGAACACTAATAACCCAATCAATAAATGGGCCAAGGAAATGAACAGACACTTTACAGAGGAAGATCTACAAGCAATCAACAGATTTATGAAAAAATGTTCAACATCACTCATTATAAGAGAAATGCAAATCAAAACCACCTTAAGATTTCATCTTACCCCAATTAGAATGTCTTTTATTAAGAACACAGGCAACAACAGGTGTTGGCAAGGATGTGGGGAAAAGGGTACACTCATACATTGCTGGTGGGGAGTGCAAGTTGGTGCAACCACTCTGGAAAGCAGTGTGGAGATTCCTTAGAAAACTTGGAATGGATCCACCATTTGACCCAGCTATCCCACTCGTTGGCCTATACCCAAAGGACTTAAAATCAGATTGCTACAGTGATGCAGCCACATCAATGTTCATAGCTGCTCAATTCACAATAGCTAGATTAGGGAATCAACCTAGATGCCCTTCAGTAGATGAATGGATAAAGAAACTGTGGTATATATACACAATGGAATATTACTCAGCCATAAAGAAGAATAAAATTATGGCATTTGTAGGTAAATGGATGATGTTGGAGACTGTTATGCTAAGTGAGATCAGCCAATCCCAAAAATCCAAAGGCCGAACGGTCTCTCTGATAAATGAATGATGATGCATAATGCGGGGGGGGGGGGGGGGGGGG